>WOVY01004802.1:0-25073 GCA_013436015.1 Rhipicephalus annulatus | reverse complement strand
AAACGTCAGGCTTCGTTTGACCTTGTTTTCCCGATATGTCAAGGGCCTTCCCGATAGGGCAAGACGCAGGACACACAGCCTGGCAGCTCATTATTTGAATAAGAATCGCCAGGGAAACATAACCTAGGAGAGGGAAAGACAAATACTTCCACGTAAAAGTTCGAGCACAGCGTAAACATTGACAGGGGGAAAATGTATTGTCGACTGACTTAGCGAGCGTGTGCTTTTACCGCCGCACCGCAGAAGCACGATCGTAGCCGGGAAAGCAGGTCGATTGACGGCAGCTTTGTCTTGGATAACAAGAATGTATTCTTCAGGGACGTTCTTAAGGGATTGCGGAGTACTGTTTGTGTTCGTCGATTAATCCGCTTACGCCCTCCGTTCCTGCAGTGTCTAAAAACGTGTACGGCTATCGTGATTCGGGCCACTGTCAACCTACGAAGAGATGAGAAGAGCTCGGAGAGATGTTTAGTCCCGCGGGTGGCTGGCTTCCACTGTGATGATGCCTCTATTTTCTTCTTTCTCACTTGTGTAAAGGAAATGACACAGAGACAGCATCCTTGCTGTGGACCGGCTGTTCTATTCTCCTAAGTCTTGCTCTGCCTCGCAGTCTAGCGCGGGCCCGCTCCCCAGTGGCGCTGTAATCCTTACTTTTGTCCCTCCTAAATATTCCCCCAGTGCACGGTGGCAACCTGACTAGCGAGCCTCTTGCCTTCCGTGCTTCTCAGCTCTGTGATACAGTGGCAGAGCTGGGTTTCAGAGGATTCAACGTCCTAGCTGCAGGGGGCTGTAAATTGATGAGTGTAAGGTACGTTAATACCTTCATTATATCACTCAATCACACAATCAATCAATCAATCAACAACCAATCAATCAGCAACCAATCAATCAATATCTGCTGATATCGTTACAGTTGAAAAAAAGGTTGACAGTGTTGACAGGATGAGAATTAGTCCGAAATAGAGGTAAATATAGAGTCCTCGAGCCCCACCAGACAACTTCGTCTTCCCTTCCAAATACCGCAGCGTACGCTCCTAAAGATGGGTGACGTGCTGTGTCTTTGTTTAGACCTAATCACGTATAAGTGACTCCCAATCCACTTGACGTAATGGGCCAATCGCCACTCCTCCCCCAGCATTATAGTCACTTCCCCCTCTTTTAGCATTATAGTGACTTTCGGCTTCCCCACCAGCCTTATAGTCGTTTTCCACTCCTCCCCCAGCATTCCGGTCACTTTCTAATCTTCCCTCAGAGTTATAGTCAATTTTCGCTCTTCCCACAGATTTATAGTCACTTTTCCTCCTCCCCCTGCATTATAGTCACTTTACACTCCTACCCCAGTGTTATAGCCTTGGCCCCTTCTTGCCCAGTATTATAGTCACTTTCCTCTCCTCACCCAGCGTTATAGTCACTTTCCACTCCTCTACCAGCGTTATAGTCACTTAGACGATGGCTTAGACGTGGTAGAATAGATGAGCATAATGAGTGTTTCAACGCTCAGGACCATTAAATAATTTGCTTTCCAGGACAGGCATCTGCTTGATGCGCTAACCGCGGGGACACGAACGCATGCGAAACGGCGTAACATTAGCCCGCTTCTTGTCAGAGTCAGAGAAAAGAATGGAAAAAAAGACGTGCACATTCCTTAAAGCGTCTCATTACTTATCTCAAGTTTTATTATTCTCTTCAAGCAGCAAATTACATAAACTACGCATGTCGTGTTAAATAATTCTTGCCATGTCACGTGCCACTGTTGGCAAGGTCAGAGCATAGTCGTCTACGTTGGAGGACCAACGTCACTGCATTGCCGTGTACGTAGGGCCATTCATATGTGCACGTCATGTTCTCATTCTTTAGGCGCGCACCCGCGAAAGAAAAAGAGAGCAGTGTTCATCCTGAAATTTGACCGATTTCCACGTCACGTAGCATTGCAAAGTTCTGCAGACGTCATCATGAGCGCCCCATGTATGCATTGCGCTTGTCAGCTCAAAATTGTGAGACCTGGTGAGGGGCCATTTAACATTTGTAAAATACCTTAAAACGTCTACCTCAGTGACAGCCGCTACTGCCGTTCCTCAAGCTTGAAACACTGAAAGGATGTTTTTCTGCAAAACGACACGATGAACAGTAAAGAAAACAGGCAATCATCATCACACATCTGCTTTCAGGAACAGAGAAGGCGATTTCACTCGAAGTCCTGCTTTTCGGAGAGATTAAGTTAAAAATCACTTGAGCGTTCCATCCTGTGATCATTCGACGAAATGCAGCAGTGGTATTACTACTGCTGGGACTTGTATACAGTGAAATGAGGATGAAAGAAAGCTGTAGGTTTTCTACATTACAGGTTGGGCCACTTGTTTTTGTTGTCATGTAAACGCTACACATACTGTGCAATATCCAATAGAGGTTAAAAGATTGGGAAACCTGAGTAACGCGTCCTTACTGCACCACTTTCGCGATACGACTGAAAGTCCGTTTTTCAGGACCTTATCTGCTTTAAACCAGCGCATTCAAGGAAAATCGAATCGGTGGCCACACAGGCTTCGTTGCTGGGTACCTTGCAGGGAGATGTGTAATACTTCTAGCAAATTGGCATAACAGTGCAAATCATAACCAGGGTTATAGGAATGGGAGGGGGTAGTAGGGGTCACCTCTCCCTTTCCCCCACCGGTTATTTTTACAGCGAAAGCTATTATGGGATAGCAAGAATGTCCGTTTTGGTGCGGTATAGTTGTCTACCGGCACCACCACCGTATTTGTCCGTAACCACTAGGACATGAAATAAGAAAATAGTAAAAAAATATTACGGATAGTATGTAATTCGAACACTGGCGCTCCGTGGGCAGCCCAGCATTTGGCCTCAGAGCCGTCTTTTTTCAGTATTGCATAAAATCAACTCTAGCAAGTGTTGTGAAGTATGCACGACTAGATTCGTCACATTAGAATTACCTTTTTTTATGTTTATCGACAACATGTCTACGGCAGAGCTTGGAAGTTATTTGCAAACAGAACTTAGGTAGGCTTCATGTCGGGAAGGAATTGATAACATGTGTAATAGATCGTTTTCAAAAGAGAAGAATGACAACCAGGTGCCACACAATGCAAATTGCGAAATTAGTGGGTCGTTTATTGTTTCAAACGCTTTACTGAAGGATCAGCCATGATTCGTCATCGTCATCAACTACAGCATCAGCAAATTGCACATAATGGCTTACAGGTGTGTAGCGGGTACCATGATCCTGCAAAAAACAAATAATCGTGTATTGGGTGCTTCGTTACATTGCAAAAATTACGATGACTTTTGTCCTAGTTGGTGCAATGCATGTGTACCTGTAAAAAGCTTCAATTTGGCCTAGCTGGTACTGCCTTGTAATATATTTGCGCAGAGCCGAAAAGTACAAAGGAGTGACGAAGCAAGAGGACAGGTTGGGTGGTGCGCAAACTTTCAATTGTTTATTTCGGCAAAAGCACGTAAAGGACGTCCTTTGACGTGATTTTGCGAAAATCAACAGTTGCGAATTAAACACCGCGCACTCAGAACACACTTATCTCTCGCTTCACCCTCTCCACCACCCGCAATGCTCAAACGCACGTCGAGTGGAAAACACTCTTTCGGCTAGTTATCTGCGGTGAAAATTCCACGAAACCCAACCCGTCTCCCGTGTCTTTGCGTTTCGAACAAACGTTTACTCGAGTAAACGCTACATCGAGTATCGCTTCAAATCGGTCCACGCCGTGCGCAGCACTGCGTCTTCGCGTCCATCAGGGTTCTTGTCGGTGAGATGGTCCGTAATTTTTTAGTTTCAGCATTGAGTCGAAATAATTGCGAAACTAAACAATATCATGAGTTTTTTGTGTTAATGAACAGCTTGTTTTTCATTATCACTTATAATTACTACTCGCACAACCTGTGTCCATTGCAAATGAAAAACGAGTAGTAGGTAGAGGAGAACAGCCACTACACGCACCACTGCCGGGTAAATATTTCATGTGAAGTGAAGAAGTATCGGCATGCAGAATGAAAGCTTGTTACGTATTGCCGGGGTGTAAACGAAGCATTTCTTGTTGTGTTGTTCTTGCGAATTATGTAAATACCATCACTGCCATCACAAATTTCCCCGTAAACACCACAAACAAGCCTAAAACAAATCTTTCGTGCGAATTTCTTACCTTGCAAGTAAGGAATCAACTTGCACATGAGCTCTCCGAACACGAAGTTCCTCAGAAGACTTCCGATCAGAGTGAAGGGCATGCAGAGCACGCCCAGAAGCAGGTCACTCACGGCCAAGTTCACGAGGAAAACGTTGGTCACCGTGCGCATGCGTTTGTTCTGCACCAGAGTGACCAGCACCAGCACGTTGCCCACCACGGCGAACACAAATATAGACCGCGTACAGTCCGACGCGCACAATCAGATCCGTCGCATCCGGCAGGCCGTCCACTGCCCCCGTAGGCTCCGACTGTGGCGTCGAGAAATTCTGAACGCTGCCTTGGGGGAACTCGGTGAAGACGGCGTCATCTGGAAGCGTGGACTGTGGGTATAGCAATGGTTCTGTGAACGGTGAAGAGGTTGTTTTGTTGAACAAGGGCCACTGCAGGTTCAGCAAGGGGAGGCTGCTGATTAGCCTATTAACCATGGCGACTGTACTAAACAAGCGCTGTGCGCAATGTGAAGCTAAGTACTTGCAGTCTCGCTTTTGGTAAATCACTTACGAAGTCACGAGCTTAAGTGCCATTCTCAAGGTGAGGTATTTCCTTGTGTCTTGGTGGCATGTCCACACATATGCGTGTTCTCACACAGGATTCCCAGTGGCTGTGTTATCCATCACTGTTTTTTTTTTTCGCTCGTCTAGAAACTTATCGAATGAATGCAGCTGGGCTTCAAGTTCTTACAAAGAACAGGCGGTGTCATTAACACTATAACTTGGGCGCTCCTAGAATCCCTTCGTGTTGAAGAGGTTCCATATTCTGGCTGACTTGTTCTGGCTTGGAATAATCCTGCAAAAGAACATAAACAAACAAATGCAAAAAAACTTAATACTAAGTGTGGTATTGGCATGTACTAAGCTTTTATGGCACCTTTACGTTCTCTTGGATGTATACAAGATGTGAAACTAGTGCTCTAGTTACAATACATAGACTACAATATCAGTTGGAGTGTTACAAATTACGCTCTTTATAATCACAATGCCACATATCTGCTGGAGCGTGCCCCCCCCTCTCCCCAAGGAACGCAAGTAATCAATCATGCAGGCATTCGCAAAAACATGTGCTTGCATCTTCGCATAATTTGAAGTATAGAAACACGACTTACAACCAATGAAAGAGAAAGGAAGGCGAAGAAAAAAACAGAGAAGTTAACCAGGTTGTACATGGCTTCCTACCCTACGTAGGGTGAAGGAGAAAAAGAGGAGAGAAATCGAGAAACAAGGATGACAAGTGATAGGTGCGCACATATCTGCGATGAGAGCGCACGTCCGAATAGTCACAACAAGAAATATTTGAAACCGGTTTTTTTTGCGGTTGTCTTAAATTATAGCGCAATCCAAGATGTTAAAAAGAGCAAACACTGCCGCAGAGACAGCTACTATGGCTGGTTTTCAACGCAGTACTGTAAACAATGAAGCATTAATGAGAGATTTTTGTAATGACGACGTGTTCGCACACTTTGTCGGCAGGTACTAAGCGAAGCAGCTCCATTGTTCTTCCATATAGGCTCATTTGTGCCATTCACTGGGCTTCTTTCTGTGCTGCCATGTGTTCCATTGATTATAGTTTCCCATGTTTTTCAAGATACGAAAAGTGCCTACATCGTTTTGCACCTGTCATAGTATCTGGATCAACAAAAACACAGGTGGCAGGCTCATTAGAGTGCGCTCGCTTTGCAATGTCGCTTTTCACGTTTTCTTTTTGCTCGATTGCTGTTGTCTTCCCTGCAAAGAACTTCCTGCGAGTTTCAGGCCAAAACGTTGTTGGCGTTCTTCCACTTCCGGCGTGCGAATGAGCCCGCATGCAGTGTTTCTGCAAAAGTCTAGTACATGCACCTTGCTAGAATCTAATAGATGGCTGATCAAAACAAAGAAAAGAGGAAACGCGGATATGTTTTTTTTAGAAACTAGTATTATGCGATATCTGCGTCGCTAGATGTAGTTGAAGCTTTGTGGAGTGCTAACGAATACCAATGTTTGGTGCCGATAAGTGGCAGCGAATACAACGCATCCTTGATTAATAAGCAGGAAACGAAGCAGCTTCACATTTTCGTCTTTTACCTGATGTTCCCAAGCGCACACCGCGACAATATGCCTGGGCTTACTCCGCCCACTTTCTGTAACTGGCTACGATTTGCAAGATATAGACAATTATGTCTTACCAACGTTGTCCAAGAGGAGTTCCTTACGCATCCTTGAACAGAAATCAAGCGTAAATCAAAAGTAAATAAAGATATCCGTATGATAAAGCGGTACTGATATGGGATAAATCTCGCGCAGATGCAAGGAAACTAACATCCTCTTTTTTGGCATCGTTGCCGTGATGAAAAGGACATCGGTGTATTCGTGGATTCAGCATGAATTGTGTACGTATGAATGTATGAATGTATGAATGTATGTATGAATGTATGATGAATGTATGAATGTATGAATGTATGTATGCATGTATGTATGCATGTATGCATGCATGTATGCATGCACGTATACGTTGCAGAACGATGCATGTACGCAATACGATGTATGTATGTATGTATGTATGTATGTATGTATGTATGTATGTATGTATGTAGTATGTATGTATGTATGTATGTATGTATGTATGTATGTATGTATGTATGTATGTATGTATGTATGTATGAGAGAAATTGAAAAAAAATTGAAAGCTTGAAATTGCTGGCGACTTACATTGGTGCACCAAATCGCCTTTCGACAAGGTGTTTATATTTACCCTGTGCGTGAATTGGAGAGCAAAAGGTTGGATAGGTAGTTCGGCAATCCATATTCCTTCACAGAACTGGGAGCGTGGGACCAAGAATGATGGGCGATGAAGAGCAACACTCATGTGCACAAGCGTTTGTGTTCTTTGGTTATTCCTCATTTCCTGTTCTTGCTATCACACCCTCACTCTTTTTGGATGAACGCCATGGAGATAATCACTGTACCACTTTACTACTGAGCGCCAGGTCGTAGGCTCATTACCATGGACTGGCGAATGTATTGCGATGTTGGTGAAGTTGTTAGAATGGCTCGTTATAGACCTTATGCGAAATTGGTGCCATATGTCGGTCGTCGTGTGCATACCGCAATGTTATAAGCTTAGCGCGGCGCAGTGCGAACAGTCCGCGTGTGTTCATGTATACTTATACGTATTGTCTATAGACGTGAGTTTTGCATTGGCTCATAATCGCAATGCCGACGTTATGCTGTGTCCCTTGCTGCACACATAGAGGAACTCGAAATGCTTGATTGATTTATATGTGGGGTTTAACGTCCCAAAGAAACTCGAAATGGTGGAGGAAGAAAGGTAACATTGCCCTTTGTCATTTTTTCAATCATATGACGTTTCCAGCAAGTGGTCCTGCTACTGCTCCGGAAACACGTGTTTGCGTTCTCTTTTACAAGCAAGTAAGCGTGAAATAGCCTTTGTATTCATGTTACCACTAATTGCTGCAAGCCGAAGCAAGGCAGTGTTTCCAAAATTTTTGATAGCAGCCGTTCACTAAGTGAAGGCAACTTGTACGCTTCACGCTGAAGCCACCTTCACGCAATAAACTTTATCGCAGCTAATAGCGCGTCCCTGCATTTTGTTGAATGTGTTTGTTTATTACGTGTGGGTAACGGCACACGCTAAATTAGAAGCAAGTGCGCGCGTCATCATTCTGAGAATGGAGAGACGTGGTGCTAAATCTTTTTTTGTTTTATGTTGTTTCGTTTTCTGTTCAGCGTATTTTTACAAGTTGCCGGTAAGAGGTTGACTGCGCACGTTTTTCAAGCATTTGATGTGCTCGGCACATTCAACAAAATGCAAGAACGTACAATTAGCCGCGATGAAGCTCGTTGCGCGAAGGCGGCTTCTGCGTAAAGCGTACGAGACGACTTCGCTTGTTACATGGTTGCTAGAGAAAACATTGCAAGAACTGCCTTGATTTGGCGTGCAGAAATTTGTGGGAACACGAATACAAATGCTGTTGCACCTCTTATTTGCTTAAAAAGGCGAATGCAGATACGTCTTTCGGGAGCAGTAGCCGGAGCAAATTCTGGAAACGTCAACTTTAAAAAAAAATGAGACGCAAAGTTTACAGCTTAGCTTTTTCATTTGAGCATTTCGAGTTCCTCTCTGTGTGCTGCAAGCAGTACGAGGACATTGTGATTATCAGCCAATACGCGCCTTACGTTGATATGTCTTACGTAAACGTATGCGTAAATTCACATCACAAGTGGACTGTGCGTACAGCGCTGCGCTGAGCCTCTAATATGCGGTATGCACAGAAGGAACAGATGGCCGACAGATGGCAGCAATTTTGCATAAGGTCCATAGATAACGATTAATTCAAAGTTCAATAATAAGGTGACCTGTAAAGCGGGTTTTTTCTGTTAGACACTTCTGTATGTTTGCAAAACAAACCTTTATTAGCAAAGCTGTTTAGGTTGGAGGGAGTGGGTTAAGCGCCACTGAAAGCGGTAATGTGCCAAGCAACTCCTAGCGTAGTCATGCATACTATAGTAAAGGGCAGAGGGTGGCCATAGTAAGCGAGGGTTAGTAGAAAGCAAGAGACAAGGTAAACGGGGTATTTGCCATAAACATCTGCTATATGCGACAATAGCATAGCGTATCATAGCATAGCACTCAAGGGGGTGGGAAAGAGTAGCATGGATGAGTAGATACGTGAAGGTGAGGATGAAATAAAGGAAGATAGAAAAGTGTAAAGCGTGGTATCTGTATGAGAGAGCAGCGCTAGATAGGTAGCGCGCCGTAAAAGAGTGTCTGGCGGGCATTCGCGACTTAAAATTCAGCCTCTCACACATACGACTGACCACAGCGCACCGCGGTTCTAGGGAGTGCTGTCCTTTGTGCTTGTATTTGGAACAAATAGCTCGAGCAGCCACTGCACTTGTAATACCATTAAGGTTTGGAAAAGGTAGCTTTGTCTGAAGGCTATCTACGTTTCAGAAGACACTACTAGAAAATGAAGAGAAGCTCTGCAATGCGTACTGCGTCTACGTACATGATGACTAAGAGACGTTTCTGTGCTGCGATGGCTACTCTCTCGTCATAATTTTCTAGTTGCGTGCAGGGGTTTGTGTCAAGCTACTGCAGGATGATAAGCCTTCATTTGCATGTTCAGGCTACCCACTTCCACAGTAAAAAAGGACAAAAAAAGTGAGAGAACGTGGGGGCAAAGGGAAACTGTGGTAATTTGCTTTCCACGAGGATTTGGCAGTAGGCACTATCTATGCACGCGTTTGACTATGCAAATCATCCATATTAGTATATCACCGATAATGTCGCACTGCTAAGGTCAATGGTGCTGCATGAATTCTCTATGGGGGCGAAATGCAAAGAGAACCCGTGTACTTGAATTCATGTGCACTTAATAATGCTAAATGTCAAAATTATTAACCTAGAGTTTCGCACTATAATCATACAATGTTTTGCACGTAAAGCGTCAGCAGTTACTGTTGTTGATCAAGCACCCTAATTAAAGTAATTGTTAGCTGATTCACGCAAGATAAAAACTAAATATTCACTGGGCGAGCTAAGTGACAAGCCAGAATTTGAGACATTTGACTCTTTTCTAGCGATGCATAAATGTCAATGTCACTTCGGCATGCCAGCCAGAAGGAAGCTTTACCGTATCGGCTGAATGCACAAAGGTAAGGTATGACTGGCCCACTGTTTTATTCGTTAGAAGAACCCTGTCTGCAGCACAAATTAGGCTAAACGGGGGATCTCGACATCGAGCATCTATCGTCAGCTTATTTTCTTTAACAATTAGAGATGCTGAGATTTGGTTTATTTAAAATATTCGATACAATTATAACAACGCTGAAAAAGAAAGCGGGTAAAATACACCACTTATGGTGAACATAGTAGGGTGAAAGTTGCAATATCTGCAGCTTGACCAGCCTCGCCACTCCGGCACAGTTCAGCGGCATAGGCAAGCGTTCCCCCGCACACATCTCGCGAACAAGGCAGCTTTCCATCTGCGTAGTTATTTGCAAATAACGTAGACAAATAATTCACTTCACGCTGTGGCTTCAGAAGGTTCTTGATGATTGTGGTCGAATGAAGAAATTGCTGCATATGCCTCATGTTGAGCAGTATGCCTTTTTGTCCTTACAAGACGCTGGTTGAGTTCTGATGCGTGCCTCAGCTTCCCGTTAATATCTGTCCTCACAATTTGATAAAACTAGCAAACACTAAAACTTGAGTTAAGAAACAGCCCGACGCCACTGGAATGGAGGTAAATAGCAAAACACACTCTGCTCGCTTGACTGCCTGGATGCGATGCCACCTCCAGTCTTATTCATGTGGTTTCGAAAAAGAAATCGTAAAAGAATACATTCTCCCTCATTTTTTTCATATTGTGGCGATTTGATGTGCTTTAGTACTGCCAGCATCTTTTTTTTTTTTTGGTCATACGCACCCGCATCGCCTCAACTACCAGTGGCAACTGTCGTTCGAGGGACTGGCTGAGACATGGGCGCTCGGGCCACTACGGCGGCAATTATAAGTTTTGACGCCAGGCGCAATTGTACGCTTCTGCCACGCAAAATTGCGTGCGTTAAGGATGCTTCTATCAATATCTGGCATTCGTAAACTTTATTTTCTAAAATAGTAAGCGATGACGCAGCTTTGTGGTGAACACCTGCTTGCCCCGCAGGGAGCCTGAGTTCGATTCTCGCTCAAATCATAGTTTTTATTAATTAACTTGTTTTCACCTTTCTCAATTTTCTGATCATGGACAACGTTCGATTTCCCATTCACAACCAACGACGCAGACGTCGATTGCGACACCAGAATTTTACGAGCTCTTAACCCTATCCCGTTACAAAAAAGAACAAGATGAAGAGAGAACTTTAACTGCATTGGCCAGGCGGTGATGTTTTGCCACCAGCAACGTTGTTCACTCAGATTTTGAAGACGTGCAACTGGCTTTATGTTTTTTGTCCGGCAAAATTCAATTTTTTGCCCAGAAATGCTCTCCCGAAGAAAATCAAGATAGAGAAGTTTGTAAATGCTATAACTGTCGTTTAGTTTTGATAGCATTTTTGAATCTTCTTGATGTGCAGACAACTGAAGTGAAAGATTATTGCTGCAGGCATGAGATCTCTCTAATTTCCGGCCAATCTCAACTTCTCTGCCTCACTGTATCTCGAAATCAGAACAAGGATAGAGCTGCGTACAAATTTTGTGTAAGAGTATAGCAAGCCCCAGGGATCGTCATTTTCTAAGCAACAAAGCTGTTAGAGCTCAAGGTAAAATGAAAGAACGCAAACAACTATTATCATCATGAGTAAGTATGTGCCGCAGAAATTGGGTAAATCTCACTACTAACCACTGGTGCACTAAATATGAAGAATGCCACAGTAAGACAAAAAAAAATGGCTGCGAAGTGGTGATGGTGAGTCAAAGACCCCGAGAACGTACACGAGGGATTACCATGGAATCGGAAAGACAACGGCGGTTACCAAAAGCTGAAACAATGAAAAGCCTACGCTAACTTAGATCTATGAAAGGCGGAAATGCTCAAGTTTGGACATCTAACTACAATCGCCTTGAGCGAAGAATCAGCGTAGAAATAACTTACCATCACCTAGCTCAAGCCTAGCAACAAGCTAAAACCAACCTGATTAGACTGAAGAAATGCCCTGGTTCACTGTTTCAAAAATTACACGGATAAGTGCTAGCTTCGCCATTTTCTCGCTTCGAGTTAAAGTCTGTAGCGTTGAAGGACGACTTCTTCAAGAGAATGCAGGCGCGTAGGCACTGAAGCTTAACGACAATGAAATGCGCCTTTTGAACTGGGCTTTGTCGACCGGGTGACATTTACTATCGATTATTTATGTTTTTCGCGTAGCCAAAATGACGCATGGTTTCATGTGACCGCTCTGCAGCACACCAGATGCCTTGGAACACTTGCCCGTGCAATGCCAGTGCCATGCAAACCACGGCATGCAACCGGAGTGAGACAAAGCATCAAGAACGAATGACGACCACCTAATTGTAATGTGGGAGGCGAGGCTCATCCTCGAGGACCTGGAAGACCAGCTATAACTCGTTGCCAGGGCCAAGAGGGCAGTCGAAGCCAGAGGGTTCCTAGATTAGGGAACCTTCCTACCTTAGGGCGATACCGGGCATTGCTCGGAACACTGTTTTGAATTAGACGTTTACTTCTCTCTTTTTAGCGTAGCCATCAATATTCCATTTGGCTACACTCGAAGAAATCTTGTCTGAGCATCCTCCAGCCATGACTTCCACGACCTCCACTGGCGGGCACCCTTGAGGTAACGGTGAAGCGAATACAGCGCCGCTGACAGTGAGTCCACCGAACTGTAATCGGCAGATAGTGATGATTGCGAGGATGAATTCATGTCTGTTTACAGTCATGAACAAAAATTGGCGAATTCCGTGTAGCTCAGAAATTGACGTTATGCGAAACATGTGGTGGGAAGGTGATTGTGTTGTAATTTTTTAGCGACTTGTCATGAAATAATGTTAAATATATGTTAAATGTTGCATGCACGGACATACCTTGAAGAGTTACAGATGTTTATATAACCAGTTCTTTGCCCCTGTGCAGCGATGCCAACAGTAACATGAGTATCGGCAACACCAGAAGCAAAAATTTAGAAGACCCTAAAGCTTTGCCTTTAGGAATTTAACGTGATAGCGACATCCTAGTGCGTACTTTCTAGTGCGCACTTCTAGTGCGTACTTCTGGTGCGTACTTCTAGTGCGTTTCTAGTGCGTACTTCAAACACTCAAGGCATGAAACCTTTTCGCTGTTGCTATGTACCCACTACGCAGCCTTAACAGAATAGGCGCAGTAGCGTGTGTGCCTTTTGTAGTGCGGTACCAGCTTTCAACCACAGAGCTATTATGATGATCACATATTCTGACGCGCGTTGGCAATGAACGCTTGTAGCACACATTATTACTGCAATACTTTGTGTTGCATTCTAAAGCATGTATACAGGCCGTCTGCGTTTGTGAAGCATGAAAGCTACTGTCACAGCTTTTCCAAGCGGAGGAAGTTCTTTTCACTGTTTCCACAAGCAGAGCGTGGCCGTGTGGTAGATCATCCGCTTCCCACGCAAACGACCCGAATTCGATCCCCACTCAGACCCAAACAACTCTGCGTCAGTCCCTGCTCTGCTATTAAATATTTATCATTTATTTATTTTCTTTGCATCTCTCTTGATTTTTTCTTCACGTAAAAATTGATCAATTTTCGCTCACAACCAACGACACCCACGCCGAAATTTCAGCGCAACGGGCTCTTTGGTGCTATCGCGTTAAAAATGCGAACTTCAAAATTGGACCACTTGTGGAGCGTGTTTGTCTGTTAGACATTTATGTATAATGGCAAAACAAACCTTTAACGTGAAAGTTCCATCAGAGGAATACTTATGTGATGTTTATAAAATTAGATAGCCAGCACTGCAACAACAATTGACGCTTCACAACATTAGGGTCTGTTTGAAAAATAGTTCCGAGACCTGGCGTGGCTCTGTGGTAGAAACTTTATTCGCACGCAAAATGCGCAAAATGCTTGGGTTCGTTTCCTGCTGGGTCCCTAGCTGCTATTCTTCGCAATAGTCGGGTCAACGCTGCGAATGTCATGTTTTTCTTTACGCTCACTGGTTGAAATTGATCATGTTTTCCTCGTTCCCGGGTTGAAATAGGAAGGAAGGAAGGAAAGTAGGAGAAAAAGAACGGCAGGGAGGTTAACCAGCCTGTAGGCAGCCGGTTTGCTACCCTGCGCATGGGAGGGGGATAGGGAAGATGAAAGACAGAGAGGAGAGAGGGAAGAGAGATAAACACAGCACAGTAGGCAGCATACGTGCGCACACTCAGTGATAGTCCAGTCTTGTCTTTCGCGGTGTGTGACAGGGTTGAAACTAAGTGTCAATCACTTCTGGCACCTACCCGCTTACCTGTGGCACCCACCCACGGGTATGTGCCACTCTTTGGAGAGATGTGTTTGACTACGTACGTGACGGGAGTGTGACTCAATCACTTGTGGCACCTACCCGCATACCAGTGGCACATACCCACCCGCGGGTATGTGCCACTGTTGGGAGGGATGTGTTTGACCACGTACGCGACAGGAGTGTGACTGTATTCGTATCTTAATCAGCGCGTCATATTCATCAAACCATCTTACCCTCCCATAATAGTTTTGGTTCACATTAAGTTAGGGGGTGATCACGGGACCACCCAGACGTTACTAGCAAGATATATAAATAGATAGATAGATAGATAGATAGATACATAGATAGATAGATAGATAGATAGATAGATAGATAGATAGATAGATAGATAGATAGATAGGTGCCAAAAGTGCTTGCAGTACGCAAAGAAATGCTTTGCAATTAAAACAAAGATCCCCTGGTGCGTCACCACCTTATACCTCACCGACTGTGAAGCTGCAGGCAGCTTCAACAAAGTGAACTGTCCTATTTGTGCCAATAACGCCATCAGACAATTTGAGATCCATGAATCGACAGTCCCTTGCAAGGAAACTCGAATCTCTGGCACCTAACGACATCAAAGATGATTCAGTGAACCCCCACAAGAATGTCTTGGAAATCGACGTCATTCACCTAACATCTCTGCTTGCTCTGACCAAGATTAATGACTTCGACGGTATCAAAGTTTGACCTCACATTCCACTGCCGATCAGACGGAGCCAGAAGCTGAAGTGAAGAAGGCGCGTTGGCCTGGCTGGACGTCAACGTTCAGGAAACCAGCACGGCCAGAAGATACCTTGTAGGACGTCAGCGCCCCAAAGACTTCGCAAGCGACACGACTTCTGCTCCGGTGCCCAGCGGACGCAGACCCTGAGACAACCCGCCTGGCCCTTCTCGTCCGACAACATCGACGCCGCCTTAGTTGCTTCGTCGGTCCCCAAACCTGTTAGTGCATCAGCTTTTTGAACTGTTTGCTGAAAACACTGTGCCACTTTATATTGCTAGATATTCTTTGTACTGGTGCAGTTTGTTCCTTACTGTATGAATAAATGTTTGCGTGCCGTGCAAGTTGCATTCACTTCCTCGCTGCCCTAACCAGCGTCTATCGCATGACTCATAAAAGCCTGCTCCCCGAACTTTATTTCATAACAACCGCCCACAGTATAGCAAAATATAGTGTACAGTATACTATAGTACAGCACAACACAGAAATGGTTGAAACAATAAAGTCGTAATAAGCAGGATGGAAAGGAGTAGGTGAGAGAGGAAGGCATAGCACAGTCTTTCGTAGTGTCGTATAGAAAAAAGCGGGAAGGGGAAGTGCCGGTGATAAGGAGTGCAATGCCAACGGCTATGCTGCTTCCTCAGCCTTCACACCACTGACAGTAGATGCCCATGTTTCCTTCATTAAAAAAAACGTGGTGTCATATTTTTTGTAGCTTCTTCACAGAAAGCTGCTGGAAAGCACTTACCGTACAATAGCACGCCGGCACTCGCAAGCAGGCCTACACATCAGCGAAGGGATTTTTTTCGCTTACATTCACAAATATATTATCTTTGACAAGCATCACGCGTTCTTTAAAAAAATATTTGTGGAAAGTTTAACTACAATATGACACTTCTGACAGGAACAGGCACTTCTTGTGAAATTCCTGCCGCGTTTTCTTGATTGCGAAACTTCAGGTTTTCAGGTGTTCTTTCTTTAAAGGACGTTAAGGCAATCAGCCCAGAGGGGTATGCTCTTTCAGGCGTTTCTTGCGCAATGTGAAGCTTGGTTCCGCTGCATCGCGCGTTGCCTCGAGCGCACAAGAAAAGAACCGCGTGAGTGCTATATTTCTCAATTCGCTGATTAAGTTGAGCTTATTGAGTTAGCTACGTTAGGCAGCGCCCTCCTCTCAACCGATTCCTTGCGGCTTCCTATAGAGGTACGAAATTGCACTGCACGGCACATTCTGTGTAATTGCATTTGTCCTAACCTCTCTCTACATTTACTTTACCCAAGTGCTGGCATAGTTTGAAGACGATTTGTACGTGACTAGAAGATCACAGTGGTCTCCGAGCGACATTGAATTTCTCGGTAAGGCTACCTGGTAGGCTTCGTTCAGTGTCGAAAACCGGGCAGTGCACCAATATGCACTACGGTCATGCATGAATGGAACCCTATATTCGGACGCCCACCTGTAAGCGAATGCCAACAGCTGTAGAATGAAAATGTTTAACTTGGTTCCTGGAAATTTCGCAATGTTAATTACAACCTTGACAATGTTTAACCTCATGCCACCTGGCTGATATTTAGCGGAATAGCGGTATTGTTAACGCGACAGAAACGCGTGTGATAATAAAAACATTGCATTCTTGAAGGCGATGACGTTAACAAACGTGGCATTGCTTCATCAAGAGTACAGTAGTTTAAATCTTAACTATCGTTCGCTAGCGGCAATCTTGTCCATGTACCTTCACAGCATGAGTGAATGAAGTTCCGAAAACGGGGAGGGCAAGTGCATGCCCACATACCATATGTGAACAGAACAATTTTCCGAACAGAACAAACAGAACGTTTAATGCGTCATTTATGCATGAGAAACGCGGGGCATGTTTCGATCTGCTTACCATTCTGCACGTGATCTTCCAATTTGTTGCTATCGTGTTCATTGCTTTGCCTTCGCGGCAAAGCTGTGACATTTTTTTTTCTGGGGCGAAGCTCTTTAGAGCGGCACCCGTTCATCCCTCGTCGTAGTCGTAGTGCGTAACAAGTCTTACGCTTTGACCTGCAAGGTGGTGCCGGTGGGAGATTTCTCCTGTGCGTTATTCAACAATAAAAAATTTGCATCGTGCGCGTCAACTAAAAGCCGAATTCTCCTGTCTCTCATTCCGAATTAGCAGCCATCGGCATGTACTTTGAGCACTATCTGACAAGAAAGGGTTGCTACACTGTAAACCAAATTACACCCATATAGGTGTTTTATAGTGTCTATAACTCACACCCCAACACCCCACGAAATGGGTGTATCAAGCAGGACTACACCTATTACCGTGGGTGGATTTCCGAATTTACACCCTATGGCACAAACATTTTTTGGGGTGTAAAAGCAAATGTACACCCAAGTGGCCTTAAGGGAGTGAGGGTGTAAAAGCGAATGTACACCCAAATAATCTTAAGGGCGTGAGGGTGTAATATTGCTGACACCCTAACACCCTTAAAAACAAAAGTAGTGTAAGGGTGTAATTCTCCCAAACAGCAAAAAGGGTGTGGGGGTGTTTATGCTGAATAATGCCCCAACACCCATGCGAAAAATACCATGATTCGAGTGTTACCCCTTACCAGTAGGCCCCTGTGGAAGCACGTGAAAGCTTACCCGTTACCATTCATGTGCAGATGTCCTATTGTAGTGGCTCCTGCCACAGTGTGGTAATCCTGGCCCTAGCACAGCTTTTATGGTGCATATATGAAGCACGGCATATAAGGCTCTCACATATAACATGTAATTCTAACTGAATGCAAAGGCATTACTCAAAATGAGCTGTCACACATAACAGAACATTCACAAAGTCATGCCATAGTGCAAAATGAAATCAAGCTTTATTTTATTAAACACAGAGCACATACAGGCTTCAGAGACAAATTGTACCTTAATCAAAAGCCTTTTTCAATTGTGCAGAACAGAATGCCATTTGCTACAAAAGACCGAAAATAAGACATCAATGGTACGGCATGGAGCTCTAACTACCGATGCATGCATATCAAAGTACAACAGAAGAGCCTTTACTTGCACTTAAAAAAGAACTAATTTTAACACGCTTCAATGCAGCCCAAAAGCACAGTGCAGTGAAGCATACAAACAGCAAGAAGAGTAGTGCAATGCAGCATGCCTTATTCCTCCTGAATTATACTGAAATAATATATCAATGCACACTACAATTGCCTCATTGATACGCCACAGTTTACATGTGTTGTGGCATGCCTATGCATAATAAGCAAGGCTAGTGATATTCTAATGAATGTAATGACAAAACAGTCTTAAAATGGCATTTTCATTTCACAATAACCCTTGTGTGTTCAGACATTCATAATACTGGAGAAACAACAATACAGGAGTGAAAACAATAGGCAAAGTTACAATAGCTTAACAGTGTCACTAGATATTAACCATGCAGAATAATTGATTTGAAGATGTAAAATATCAAGCGCATCACATATGTCTCCCTGAAACAATGCAACATCAAAGAACATAAAATGGACACACAAAAGCAGGGTGAAAGAGTAACCACTTACAGCTAGCAGAGGTGAAGCAGCCAAGCTACCATCTTGAGCAATATTTTGGAGCATCATATCTTGCTTTTCCAGGGAGAAAATTTAAATTTGGAGCAGGTTTCAGGAAAAAAAACCGCAGCATTTTTGAGCCCGATATTCAATATTTACAGCATTGATTGATATGTGCAGTTTAGCGTCTCAAAACCGCCATATGGTTATGAGAAACGTCGTAGTGGAGGGCTCCGGAAATTTCGACCACCTGGGGTTCTTTAACATGCGCCCAAATCTGAGCACACGGGCCTACAGCGTTTCTGCCTCCATCGGAAGTGGAGCCACCGCAGCCGTGATTCGATCCCGCGACCTGGGGGTCAGCAGCCTAGTACCATAGCCCCTAGACCACCGCGGTGGGGCTCCAAATTTACAGTAGTACAACAAATTAGACTGAATCACACAAAAGGAAAAATATATGTAGAACTTATTTGACATCCGCTAATTCATTCAAAATATACGAGAGCGCAGCTATTCCAATAAAAGCACTCTTCAACTGTCCCACAGTGCAAACAATGCTAACCTCCCTATTTACGAACGCTCCTCGACTCGAATCTCGTCCTAATTTGAACAAGCTGAGCACAGCGCCACCGCTTGTCTAAAAATGATGCTGCGTTTCACAAGAATCGCTGCAGATTATCACTGATATTGGGTGACTTACTCTGCCTAGAGACTGCGCTGGAATCAATTTTCTCAAGTAAAGGCAAAGCATTTAGTGAAGGGACGTTCTAAAATACGGGGGTAAAACTCACAGTAGTATTTGCCGAGCTTGTCAAACTGTTTGACAGGCGACCCAGAAATTTCAGATATTCGTTAAGGAGGAGCTCAAGGGGGTGGCGAAAAGAAAAAAGTCGCATACGATTTTCTTTATTGTCGCTTAAGGCTGCAAAAACCTCATAAATCACTCTGAAAGACGGCCAGCACTCATACTAGTAGCCGTTATTGAATGGCATCTGCATGGCAGAGTAATATAGGGAAAAAATATTTTGTGCCCTGTGACAGCGAGTATTAGTAGCCACTTCCAAATCATAAAACACTTTTTCCCACAGCGAAAGCGTACTCTGGCAAAAGCGACTTAAAAAGCGTTTTGGACGTCATAGAAAAGGGGGGAGAACTTTCTTTTAAACCGTTCTACTCTTTTCTTTTGCTGTGAGGTAAGAATATAGTCAATTAAAAGTTATAAATGTGGTTGGCGCATTTGTATTAGATTGGATGATGATGAACCCACCTCGATGGTTTAGTTGCCAAGGTACTCAGCTGCAGTTTTCATGTAGGCGAAAATGCTGTAGGCCCATTTGCTTAGATTTGGGTGCACAGGAACCCCAGGTGGCCAAAATTTCTGGGAGCCCTCCCCTAAGGCGTCTCACAATCAAATGGTGGCTTTAGGACATTAAACTGCACACATCAATCAATTGGATGATGATGCACAAACTTACGTTGAATAATGGATTTTATGTTTCTTGACAAAATTAACAATACTGAGAAATAATTGAAGCTGGTTGGGCATTTCATAATGGTTTTGCGCAAAATTAGGAAATTGTATCCAATTGACACAATTGGCATGGCTGCTGTTCTCTTGAACATGCAAATAGAATACGAAAATAGCATGTACTATTGTGCTACAGACATTAAACATGTGCTGTAAATAGACATGAATGCCTGAATTGAATAGTCAATTTCATGAGAAAACAACGACCACACAAAGAAAACACAAGGGCAGGACGGATGCTCACTAGCAGCTGTTTGTAGCATATATTCATAATATAGCATATATTCATACACACAACCTTAAAAAGGTGGCGAGTCGGCATGAAGTACTGATGGAGTTCGTGCCCCTAACAAACTAGCAAAGTTGCACCGGTGCATCGCTGGAAATCATCCTGAGCAGCTGAAAGGCTGTAAAAAGAAGCACGCGTGGCCATTCACGAAGTCTGCCACTGAAGTGGTTTACAAAATACCCCTATCGTGCAGAAAGAGACATGTTAGCCAGACGACGAGGCGCTGCGTCAATGATCGAGCGAGGAAACATGCCCATACGGCAAAGAATAACGACGGTGCCCGTTCAAAAGCGCATGTCACTTCATGTGGATTCACACCAAGAGCAATTTCGAGGGGCTTTCACAAAAGAAACGGGGTATCAATTGCGGTAGCAAAACTTCACTCATTTTGTATGAGCTGGAAGCACGGTATCTAGCGATCATGTGTCCTATAGCGTGATTAGGTAAGGGACGGCCCAAGTAGGTTGCACATGAGTTGAAGAAAAGTGGGTTTATATCAGCCTGTTTCCTCAAGAAATAAACAATTGCAAATGAGTGCCCATCCCGTTTATGTGTTTTCTTTGTTTGTGTGGTCGTCATTTTGGCGCAAAATTGACTAATGTTTAATGCAAACATGCACCAACTATCCCAACAGCGAGTTCTACTAGATATGAACGGCACTGCTGCACATGTAAACAACAACAGTACGTGCAGCCGCCTTAGAACTGTGAAAAAAAGCAGCGTTATAAAGTGCCTCAGAAGAGGCACTTTCAATATATTTCTTGGTAAATAAAGGGCTTAATAAGCATAGGACCTTTTCTGTGCTCATGACATGCTGTTTGGGTGATTTCATGCCAAACGCCCAGCCATTTTGGCGACCATCTCAAATGCATTAGAAAAATATTGTGCTGATTAACTGTATTGAAAGCAGTGAAACGGTAGGATATTTCGCAGAGAAAAAATATTCGGTCACGTGGTTGCCTTCGGAACTTTCCGGAATGTCGTTTGGGTGTTTGTGAAAAAATTTATTTCAAAAGTACGTTCCATAGCAAACTTGGCCTACATGTAGAGTTAAGGTTCTTGTGTAAGGTGTTTGAAGCTCAGTAATATTATTTCAATTATACTGGCACATTTGCTTCCAAGAATTAATCCAAAATGTGTTATATTTGCAATTTTTTTATTGCAATACTGCAGTTTGTATGAATATCTGAGTAGTGAATACTTACTCCACGCAAGGTATATTTTGATAAAAAAAATATTTGAGACCTCTCAAGCTGGTAAACATTATGAAAAAAAATCATAAATTTTACAAAATCGTAATTTTTGTCCATATTGAGATGCGATTGCGCCATGTGGTGGCTCAACTAAATATTACCTTTAAACATAAATTGAAAGCAAATAAACAGTTCTTTTCATATACCATCATTACATTTTTTGTTTTAGGGAAGAAAATATTTTTTAGCATTCCCATTGGTGCCTATCTTTACCATTTGGTCATACGACAGCTGCCGCCTTGAAAGTTCCTATTTTCATAAATGGGAAAGTTCAAAACTTATTTTCTTCCTTAAAACAAAAATATGTAATGAAAACAATTGGCATATGAAAATACCTTTTTTTCCTTTCGATTTAGGTTTGAAGGTCATATTTATTTGGACCGCTCGACAGTGGAAATCGCGTCTCAATACAGACAAACATGACGATTCTGCGAATTTGTAATTTTTGTCGTAATGTTTAGCAGCTTAAGAGGTCTCATAATATTATTTCCTCAAAATATACCTTTTGTGTAGTTATTATTCATTACTCAGACATTCATAGAAAGTGCAGTATTACAATACAAAAAATGCAAATATAACACATTTTGGCTAAGTTCTTGAAGGCGTAGTAGATGAAGAAAGTGTTTAACAGTGCAAACAACAAGAAGGAAAAGAAGACACGAGAACAGAGCCCTGAACATACAACCAAAGTTTATTGCAAACCAACTGCAATATATAGAAAACAGAATCTGCACATAACCACGCACCATAAGCAGAATTGCACATACATGCACCATACGGCCTACCTTATCAACAACCAGTCATATAAGTGGACCCCAGATAACTAACTTTACAGCAGTTAAGAAAATTGAGGGTACCCAAACACAGGGAGCACCAAGTTGTTGAATATAGAAGGCCCCATTAATCTCGTGCTTGCGCCGATTTTTATATCCCCCGTTATCAAACACTTGTCAAGAATTGGCTGACAAAAAGACTTATTACAATGGTCTGCCAAGTGGCTGGGAAGGAAACCTTTTAGAGATTTAGCGTGCTCCCTCAACCGATCATTCATGCTTCGCCCTGTTTGGCCAATGTCCACAAGTAAATAATATCTTGTAGAAAATCGCTAGACCACATTCAACATGGCACATAGCGTGTTTCTTAGTGCCTGCTTCTTTCTTAGGTCCTTCACTGTTGACCATGCGACATAGGCCAGCGAGCTTGTCGCGTGCGCAGAACGCAACTCTTACACTATTTTCTAGCGTTAGCTACACTGGCCTCGATGAGCCAATTTTGCGTGGCACTGGTCTGCGCATGCGCAATGATGCTCCGCCGCCGCCGCGCGCGCCTTGCCGCCGGTGTGTGCGCAATTCGACGCGCTGCGCAGACGATCATTGGTGTCACACACTGGAGCCGGCACCTTTTCCAGCGACCTTCTTTAGCCTATGAGAAACTTCGTGTACATAGGGAATAACAGCCTTGCTAGAAGGAGGCTTGTTGAGTTAGCTGTTGCTTTGTGTCTTATCAGGCAATCTTAGTGACGTTAGGAGAG
Organism: Rhipicephalus annulatus; assembly: GCA_013436015.1. Lineage (NCBI taxonomy): Eukaryota > Metazoa > Arthropoda > Arachnida > Ixodida > Ixodidae > Rhipicephalus > Rhipicephalus annulatus. Next base: position 2,025 of record WOVY01004802.1, on the reverse strand, counting down.
TCTCGGCAATAGAAGTTAGCAGAGGATTAAAAATGCCTCCTTGTTGAAGGCGGTGAACTTAGAGCGAGAAACTGCACTCTACCTGGCGGTGACAAGAGCCAGTTAGAATTGCCTTTAGGCAAGAAAAAGCGATGCTTCACTTGACTAGCTTAGAATGGGTGGGCGTAAAAGAAGGCTTATTCTTGAGCAAGGTTCGTACCGACAATATACATGGTCAACCAAAAAAAAGCATTTTCAAGTCTAGGCATTGTAACTTGTCGTCATGAATTAAACTCCGACTTTAGTTCCAGTTGCTTCATTTCACGCTGAAAAACGTCAAATATCTCCCCAGTGCAGATGTGTGCATTGGCTGATGTTTAGCACCAGTTATTTGTTACCTTTTACTCATGCGGTATGAAAGAAGTCTCATGGCTAACTTTGATCACACGAGTACAGTTAAAGTGTTCGGCTACGTTGACGACTTTTTAGTGTTTTACCGCATCGATCAATCTGACCCTCGGCGAACCACCGATGAGATATTTGACGTTTTCGGGCGTGAAATGAAGAAACTAGAAATAATGTCGGAGTTTATTTCTGACGACACCCTACGATGTCTACAATTAGAAATGCTTTTTTTTTGTTGATCATGTATATTGGCAGTACGAGCCATGCTCAAGAAATAACCTACTTTTTAGGTCCGCCCATTCTAAGCTAGTCAAGTGAAGCATCGCTTTTTTCTGCCTAAAGGCAATTCTAACTGGCTCTTGTCACTGCCAGATAGAGTGCAGTATCTCGCTCCAAGTTCACCGCCTTCAACAAGCAGGCTTTTCTAATCCCGAGCTAACTTCTATTGCCGAGACTCTCCTAACGTCACTAAGAGTGCCTGATAAGAGACAAAGTAACAGCTAACTTAACAAGCCTCATTCTAGCAAGACTGTTATTCCCTACGTACACGAAGTTTCCCAAAGGCTAAAGAAGGTCACTGGCAAAATAGGTGTAAGGGTTGTGTTCTGCGCACGCGATAAACTCGCTGGGCTATGTCGCTGGGTCAACAGCGAAGGACCTAAGCAAGAAGCATGCACTAAGAAACACACTACGTGCCATGTTGAATGTGTTTTAGCAATTCTCTACAAGATATTTTTTTACTTTTGGGCACGGTTACATTGGCCAAACAGGGCAATGCATAAATGATCGGTTGAGGGAGCACGCTAACTCTCTAAAAGGTTCTCTTCCTAGCCACTTGGCAGACCATTGTAATAAGTCTTGTTGTCAGCCATTTCTTGAAAAGTGTTTAATCATGGGGGGATATAAAAATCGGCGCGATCACGAGATTAGTGAAAGCCTTCCACATTCAACAACTTGTGCTTACTGTGTTAGCGTACCCTCAATTTTCTTAACTGCTGTGAAGTTAGTTATCTGGGGTCCACTTATATGACCGCTTGTTGATAAGGTAGGCTGTATGGTGCATGTATGTGGGATTCTGCTTATGGTGCGTGGTTATGCGCAGATTCTGTTTTCTATATATTGCAGTTGGTTTGCAATAAACTTTGGTTGTTTGTTCAGGGCTCAGCTCGTCTCTTCTTTCTCTTCTTGTCCTTTGGCGCTGCTAAGCACTTTCTCTGTCTACCATACAGCACCAACCAGCCGTATCAAGCACTTTGTTAGTCTTGGAGGGCGTACGTGCCCGTGAAACTGCACTAAGTATTACTGCGCTTCAAACACTTTACACATGAACTTGTACTAACATGTAGACAAATTTTGGTATAGAAGCAAGGAGCAGTACTTTTAAAACAAATTTTGCACAAACAAGAATAAAACGACATTCCGGTAAGTTCATAAGGCAACTACGTGACCAAAAAATTTTTCTTTCAGAAATATTTTACTGTTCACTGTTTTCGATGCAGTAAATCGTTACAATTTTTTCGAATGCATTGAGATGGTCGCTAAAATAGCTGGGATGTTTGGCGTGGACTGACCCATTAGTGAATCACCTTTTAAGCTGGAGACATCTAGGCCGTCTCCAGTTGATCATACAACTCTAACATT
>WOVY01004801.1:0-143444 GCA_013436015.1 Rhipicephalus annulatus | reverse complement strand
GGAGGAGGAGGAGGCGGAGGAGGAGGAGGTGGAGGAGGAGGAACGCCTGGAATCTATGTCACACACCCACTCTGGTGGTTGGCCAAGAATCGAGTAGTTCTAACGAAATACTGTTAATTTGTTAGCTGACGTCTTTTAAACTAATGAGAGGGATCAAGGAAAAAATTAAATATGAGAAATTGAGTATTACAGATAACTGATAGAGAAAATGAAGCAGATAGTTTTAGGAACAACAATAAATAAATAATAAATTAAATAATTTGGAAGCAAGCAATTTAGGAGTACCAGTTTATTCTACAATAGCTCAGTGATAATTGGCCTCCTGCCAACCTTTTTTTTTTTATCAGTGGCCTTTCTAGATGTGACCACTCGTCGCAGTCGTAAGTATCGTTACCATTATGCGCGCATCACAGGACCAATTTCTCCGAAGAAAATGAAACTTCCTTTACTAACGCACGCAACGAAACCCGTTTAGGCTAATAATCCAGGCTTTTTCCACCGTGTACATTTGTGCACCCGTGTACATCTGCCTAGAGTACTCGTGTGTGCGCTCTTGCATCAGACTACGATTCTCATTAAAAGGCGACAGATAGGGGTGCCTGAGTATAGCGCGTGGCACCCTCGTGCGCCTTTTCACTCGCTAAGGTCAGTGAGACTGACGATCACATAAAAGCGTTGGTTGCATACATCACAGATAAAGGAGTAGAGAAAAAAACAAACAAAATCAGAAAATAAAACACTATTCAACAGCAAAAAAGATGCTCCCTGGTGTGAAGAAACGTTTTCTCGACCCCGAAAACGGCTGAGGGAGCCCTTGATGATGCCAAGATGAAAGCGACAGAATGTGGGTTGTCGCAACTCAACGCGTATAAGAAGGACCAAATGAAGATGCATTGCGTGTTTGCGAAACGCTTTCTCCACACTCCTGGTCGCTTTACCACCAGAGGCACTCTAACCTTTGAGTCTTAACGTTTCGACGCCATTTGTCTCCTACATCATCTCAGCGGGATCATTGGTCATGTTTTCTTCGGCAATTTGTAGCAACCCCGCAACCCCCTTCTGCCTTTCTTTATTGTATTTACTTATTATTTTTTACACTGAGACCTGAATAGATTGACGCAATTGCTTACGCAAGCTTCCAGAATTTATCATTTTTTTCTCAGGTTCCTAACCTTCCCGTTAGCAAGTTTTCGTTTAGTATCTAAGTATATCACTCGAGGATGCAATACCTACGTAGGTAAATCCAGGTAAAAGAAAAAAAAACGGTTGTGTAAACCCTTTATCGTAGTTCTATACTTAGTTGAAGAGAAGCTTAGGACCGTGTTCCAAACTGGCTGGACCTTTCGCTGTTTCTTCTTCTTGATGGGATTATTTCTTATTATTACTGCGGCCTATCGTTGCCCATGGTCACTTTGCTTAATTTCACGCGCAACGATGGAGCTAGCATGTGCTCCGAACATCTCCTAAAAAACGTTTTGTATAAGAGAATGGCCTCTACGCTAATAGCTACACAAAATCACAATAAATGTCACCTTATCAAGGGCAGTGTTTAACAAAACACTTTGCACTAAACTGCTTTTTTTTCTAAACTACAAGTGTCCTTGACCCACATCGCGAAGCTTGCAACAAAATAAACATAAAAAAACTCGAGTCTGGGCTCTTACGAGGCATTACATAAATGGGATCATTCATTATCTGGCTACCTCATTTTTTTGGGGGGGAGGAGAACGAAACAACTAACATTTTTCACACAATGAAGACAAATTACACAAACGCAAGCAAAAATGAAAACGCCAGGCCTGCACGGAAAGCGCAACACAGTCACAGCGAAAGCCAGAAAAGCGGCCTTTCAGAGCCTCTTCAAAACATTCATTGGGTAACGTTTGCAAGAACTCTTGCTTGATGCCCACTAGAGCACTAATAATAAACTTTTGGGTAGTAGGCCGGCATTCGCTATGCTAGTTTTTGCCATTCTTCAGAGAAGCGTGGTATCCACTATACACTTGCAAGAAATTTTGCGAAAATGTTTTGTGCAGTGGCTGACGACGATGAAGAATTATGCCTGAAGTGGGTATGCGCCAGAGTTAATAGGTGAACAAGAAAAAGCTTTTTTATTAGGTAGGAGCTTTGAATGACCTACTCGTTATGCTATTCGCATTGTGCCACGACTGGTTGTTTTTTCGCTGTTTTAAAACGTTTTACTAGTCATATTAACGCGATTGCTTTCTCGGCACCTAGCTCGCCTAAAGCAAGTTTGTCATCAAGTCTCAGGCACCAGCGTATCTCAGTGGTAGAATAGTGGACTGGCAGCACCCAGCGGACCCGAGTTGTGATCTCACACAAACACACACACACACACACACACACACAGATATATATATATATATATATATATATATATATATATATATATAATGTCACAGGTAAAGGGTATGAGCCATCAACTGTAGCTGGAGTCGCTTGGAAGTGAAGAAAGAAGAGGACTTTGCTTCCTGGTCTGGGGCGAGCAAGACGTCGATTCGTCGCTGTCTGTAATTTCGTTCGTGGCACTGGTGGAGGTGCTGGGTAAATGCGCCTCGGCTGCAGATTTTCAGCCGACACACCGAGTTACTTGGAGACAGCTACAGCTCCCACGGCAAGAAGCAGTCGCTGCCTGCGAGGACTATCTGCCGTATACGGTCCTCTCTCTCAAGACGATATGGCAACTTCGACTAGCAACCAGGCGAGTGAAACCCACCACGCCTATTCTTTTCTTCCGCATGTTTTTCATGCGCCGCAAACACCACGCTCATTTCATGGAGATATTTATAAAGATGTTGATTACTGGCTTGACCACTTCGATCGAGTTGCAAACATCAACGAATGGGATGAAGCTCGCAAGCTGCGGAGAGTTTACTTTGCGTTAGAGGGCTCTGCCAAAACGTGGTATGAGAATCACGAGGGTTCCTTTGCGACGTGGGATGAGTTCAACCGACAATTTTGTGATGCGTACCACCGCACTGAAAGGAAAGAGAGAGAGGAACAGGCCATCTCGTCTCGGAACCAACGACCTAACAAGAGAGTGTCGATGTTTGTCTAGGACATGCTTCGACTCTTCAAGCGTGCCGACCTTGCAATGTCCTAAGAAAAGAAGGTGCAGCATTTAATGCGTGGGGTAAAAGAGCAGCTCTTCGTGGGACTCGTGCGCAATCCATCGACGACTGTGGCTGAGTTCATAAATGAGGCGACCACAATGGAGCGTACTGTATGAACGCCACGACGTGACCACTGCTGCATGCTCTATCGGGGCTGACAGTGAGAGGCATGCCCTCGCAGAGTTCATAAGAAGCGTCGTGCGGGACGAGCTGCACCAGCTCCAAGCAGCGGGACCCCAACCAACCGTGAATGCTTTCGCAGACTTAATCCGAAATGACATCCGACAGTTGGTCACGCCACTCGCGCCAACAAGGCCTGAGGCCCCTTTGCTGACTTATGCGGTGGCTCTGCGATCTCCTGCACCACATGCTCCTGATCCCACCATGCAGACAATGGATCAGGCTAGTCATCGATTCCAGGGCATCTCTTAGACTCCGCCACCCGCCTCAAGGTTTCCGAGTGCACCAACTTATCGTCCATCTGGATCACGACAGAACGCCACAAAAGCCAGCGTGTGGCGTACGTCAGATAAACGTCCACTCTGCTACCACTGTGGCGAAGCGGGGCACGTCTACCGCAATCGCCAGTACCGCCAACTGCGTCTCCGTGGCTTCCACCCTGATGCCCGGTGCCCGCGTTACGGTGAGCGTCCACGCGACATCGAAGCGTACCTTACGGGCCAGCAATCTCCTCGCCTTGGTCAACGCCCCCAATCACGATCACCATCACCTCGCCGCCCAACATCACCTAGCTTTCCGTCGTCATTTTATGCTCCTTTCAGAGGCCGGTCACCGAGTCCCCACAGGGGAAACTAGAAACCGCGGCTCCTGGGGGTGAAGCCGCGTCCCGACGAACTGTCAAAGAGCCTTCCTCGACGCAAAGACCCGACGAAGACCGTTCTGACTTTCCAATCGTTTCCGAAAGTCATAAGACTGTTTCCGCCTACATCACCGTACACGTCGATAATCACGTCGTCGACACCGGCGCCGATTATTCGGTAATGAGCAGCGCCCTGGCATCCCAACTGAGGAAGGTAACTACCCCTTGGTAAGGACCCCCGTTGCGCACGGCAGGGGGCCACCTCGTCACCCCGACTGGAATGTGCACAGCCCGTGTTCGCGTCCGTGCTTCGACGTTCACAGTGTCTACCGTCCGCACAACGGGGACGTCTTTTGAAGCTACTCGACTCATTTCGGGACTGCTTCGCTACGACTTCAAAAGTGAACCAAACACCGCTTGCCAAGCATCGTATCATCACCGAGCCTACCGAGAGACCCATTCGACAGCACGCCTACAGAGTCTTGCAAAAAGAACTAGACGTTATACGCCAACAGGTTCAGCAGATGCTGAAGGACCGATATCATCCAGCCATCGACCATACCCTGGGCGTCCACTGTTGTGTTAGTAAAGAAAAAGATGGTACCCTGCGTTTTTGCGTCGACTACCGAAAGTTGAATAAGATCACGAAGAAAGACGTGTGTCCTTTACCACGAATAGATGGCTCGCTGGACCACATTCGCAACGCTCATTACTTTTATTACATGGATCTACGCAGCGGCTATTGGCAAATTTCTGTTGATGAGCGCGACCGCGAAAAGACCGCCTTCATTACTCCTGACGGACTCTACGAGTTCAAGGTCCTTCCCTTCAGCTTATGCTCGGCGCCAACTACTTTTCAAAGAATGATGGACACTGTTCTTTCTGGGCTAAAATGGCAATCGTGTCTTGTGTACCTTGACGATGTGGTCGTCTTCTCGGACAAGTTTGAGCCGCACGTCCAGCGCTTACAGGCAGTTAGTTCATCAGGCGATTCGAACAGCTGGACTTTCTCTCAAACCTGAGAAATGCCACTTTGCTTTCGAGGAACTGAAGTTTTTTGGTCACGTTGTCAGCCACGCCGGTATACACCCAGACCCTGAGAAAACGAAAGCAGTTGCCGCATTTCCTGTCCCAACGAACAAGTGCGATCTCCGCCGATTTCTGGGATTGTGCGCATATTACAGACGCTTCGTCAAAGGCTTTTCTAAAATCGCTGAACCGCTAAATGAACTTACAAAAGACGGCGTACCGTTTGTTTGGGGTCATGATCAGCATCATGACTTTGACACGCTACGAAACCTTCTCCAAGCCCACTTTGACGACAACGCTGCCACAGAGCTACGCACAGATGCCAGCAACGTCGGACTTGGAGCTGTATTGGTTCAATGGCAAAATGGCGTATAGCACGTAATTGCCTATGCAAGTCGAACACTATCATCCGCAGGGAAAAACTACTCTGCAACAGAAAAAGAATGATTAGCCGTTGTTTGGGCTATAACAAATTTTCGCCCTTATTTGTACGGTCTACCATTCAGGATAGTTAGCGACCACCATTCTTTATGCTGGCTCGGCCACCTCAAAAATGCTTCCGGTCGTCTACCACGGTGGAGCCTTCCGGTGCAAGAATTTGACGCTACAGTCATTCACAAGTCCGGACGCAAACATACTGATGCTGACTGTCTTTCACGTGCGCCAATTGGAAGTACGAACGCGGACGTTGAAGAAAATGATGCATTCCTTTCCTCTGTAACAGCAACCGACTTGGCTCAACAACAACGTGACGACATGGAGCTAAGCCCGCTGATTGACTACCTCGAAGGCCGAAAACGCAGCCCTTCTCGAAACTTTGCACGTTCGCTGGCCTCGTTCAGCATCAGGGATGGAGTCCTCTATAAGAAAATTTCGACCATACCCAGGCTACTTACCTACTGGTTACGCCGACCTCGCTTCAGGACGATATTTTACGTGCTTGTCACAACGAACCATCATCCGGATACCTTGGCTACACGCGCACATTGGAAAGAATTCGCCGCTCATACTACTGGCCAAGCCTCACGAAGACAGTCAAGCAGTACGTCCGCACATGCCGCGACTGCCAACACCGTAAGACTCCACCTGTCCGACCAGCAGGACTACTACAGCCTATCGCCACGCCGAAAACACCATTCCATCAAATTGGCATTGACTTGCTCGGGTCGTTTCCCACGTCTTCGTTTGGAAACCGGTAGATTGTGGTAGCCACCAATTATTTAACGCGTTACAGCGAAACGAAGGCCCTACCCAAAGCTACCACAGCCGAAATCGCCCAGTTTTTTGTCACCAGCATCATACTTCGTCACGGAGCGCCAGCTGTGATAATTACTGATCGTGGGACAGCTTTAACCGCAGAGATGCTTCAAGAAGTGCTGAGACTAAATGGTACAGAACATCGGAAAACCATGGGTTATCACCCCCAAACAAACGGACTCACTGAATGGTTAAACAAGACCATCGCAGGTCTGCTGTCAATGTATGTGGCCGTTGATCACAAGAACTGGGATGATATACTCCCTTACGTAACTTTTGCTTATATTACAGCAGTCCAATAGAGTACAGGTTTCACCCCACTGCGCTTAGTTCATGGTCGAGAGGTCACTACGATGCTCGACGCAATGCTCCTTCCCAACAACCTGGGTATGTTCAACGCGGACGCTGCTTTGTTCGCTCAACGCACCGAGGAGGCCCGTCAACTTGCCCGACGCCATATTCAGGCTCGCCAAACTACAGACGCACGCCGCTACAACCTTACACACCGAGAGGTTACCTTCCAACCAGGCGATGAAGTTTGGGTGTGGACTCCCATCCGACAGCGTGGTCACTCTGAAAAGTTGCTGCGGCGCTACTTCGGCCCGTACAAAGTTCTACGCCGACTCAGTGACGTTACGTACAAAGTTCTTCTGAGGGCACTTCAAGACGTTCCCGTCGGTTTCCACAAAGTGATGTGGTGCATATGTCAAGGCTCAAGCCATATTTCTCACGTCATCCATCGAACGTGGACTAACTTACCATGCAATGACTATTTTTTGTCACTTTCGTTTCTTTTTGATTGTCTTGTGTCCAAACTCCTTTCTTTATTGAGTACGTCTATCACCAGCCCATTTTTTTTTCCTTACGACGCAGTTGTTGGATTCTATGGTAGCCTTTTTTCTTTTTCATTTTTTCTGAACGCTCATTACCAGCATCGAGACGATCCTTTTCGAGGGGTCACAGGTAATAATGTCACAGGTAATGAGTATGAGCCATCAACTGTAGGTGCATTCACTTGGAAGTGAAGAAAGAAGACGACTTTGCTTGCAAGACGTCGATTCATCGCTGTATGTAATTTCGTTCGTGGCAATATATATATATATATATATATATATATATATATATATATATATATATATATATATATATATATATATATATATATATATATATATATATATATATATATATATATATATATGTACGAGTTTCTCTTAATGCAATTCACAGAAAGTATAAAGATGTATTTACTATATATTGCTCGTGATTCTCTTAGTGTAACAACGGCCTTTCGATGCAATATTCCCATATGTTTGGCCTCTATACGTATGACCTTTACATGTTCAAATTTTCGCAGCTTATGTTCATGTATCAGCCATGCTGAGACTTTAACTAGGCTTAAACCCATGGTGATTCGATTGTGTGATGGGCACCTATACATTTTTTTTTTCCTCTAAGCCATGGTCCTCCAACGCAAATGCACAGTGCTTGATGTGGCTTGTATAAAAAAAAATGCAGAAAGCAGTAAAGTAAGTGCAAAAAGATGAGATGCGTTGCGACCATATTGGCGAAACATGTTTGTCTCAAGGCCACTGCTTTGCCGTTCCTTTGTGGCAAACGATACAAGATTGGGGAAGATTGCCCGTTCGGTTTGACACAGCTTCTTCGTTTCTGCGGAAAAAAACTAAATGAAACAAAGCAATACGTTCATCCGTGGCCACTTTCTGAACCCCCCCCCCCCCCAAAAAAAAAGGAAGAAAGAGGAAAAGAAGGATGAACCTTCTACAGCGTTGGTGGTCAGACACAAAACACGAGACTCGGCAACCAGTGAGAGACAAAGATCGACCCACCCAATCAAACGATCGGACGTCTGACTACTAACATCCATGGTACAGAAGACGGCATCGCGAGCCCAATAGTGAAATACAACTAGGCGAAGTTTGTTTTTTTTTATTACCTCACGCCGCGTGGGAACTAATCTAGGCGCGCAAACTAAGCCTCGAGATCGTTAGCGCGCGTCCCTCGCTCGTCGTCGCAATCAGTCTCCGTCGCCCCCGGGGGCGGTGAGGCAGGCGTTATTGAAAAATCGAATCGCGTAACGCGACGCCGGCGCGAAAGGGGGCTTCGATATGCGTGTCGGTTGCCGGGTGCGTAATCACCGCGGCTTCTTCGCCGAGCCGTGAAAGCCGAGTCGATGACTGCCGCGACAACTGGTGAACGCTTGTAGGTAACTCGTCCAGGGCACTCGGCTGTCGGCTCCCGATCGGCACCAGCGACGACGGCGGACAGAAAGAGGGCGCTGCACGGGAAGCTTAATTTGGATCAGGGAGAACGCACTGGTGAACGTGCGATGCGAGTTGCGTTTGGCACCTGTCGCCTACCAAAGCGCGAAAATGTAATGTAGCACTTCTTGTCACATCCGCGTGTTCGGAATGAATAGGTATACTGAGTCGTAGAGTGAAAAGCACAGGGTGAGGAGAGGACGGGAACGTGACTGGGTTTGTTTACCGTGAAACACAGAGGTAGAAAAGTTTTATTGAAATGCTGGTGTTGGCCTGGCTATTTACCTGACATGCCTCTGCAGATTATAAGTGATCTTTGCGATTTATACACTGATAAATACGTAACAGCCCACAAACCTGCCACCCCCCACCCACACACTATTTCGATTGATTGATTGATCGATCGATATGTGGGGTTTAACGTCCCAAAACCATATATGATTATGAGAGACGCCGTAGTGGAGGGCTTCGGAAATTTCGACCACCTGGGGTTCTTTAACGTGCACCCAAATTTGAGCACACGGGCCTACAACATTTCCGCCTCCATCGGAAATGCAGCTGCCACAGCCGGGATTTGCATCCGCGACCTGTTGGTCAGCAGTCGAATACCTTAGCCACTAGACCACCGCGGCGAGGCTCACAATATTTCGTTAAAGCTCGTGGCCTCGAAGAACATCAATGCACAGAACTAATAGCGCGAACGACGACTTTCGTTTAACACGTCTAGAAAGTTTCTGCGCTTGTGTGTCAGCATTCACGAAGAAGTGTCAATGCTGAACGTTATGCCGTTAGTGATGATACCGTTAGTGATGATGATGATGATGATGATGATGATGATGATGATGATGATGATGATGATGATGATGATGATGATACCGTTAGTGAGAGCATACGGGTGTTAGCAGTGAATAAGCATGTAAGAAGATGGCGTCGGAGAAGGGAGGAAGCCGTGTTTGCTAGCTAAGTGGTGATCATCGAGATTACACCAAACTGGACAGCTGGAAAAATGAGTTTCGGTCAACATGGGAGACCTTGATGAGGGCTCTACTGGGATACATGACGTCGGTCGCATGCGGGTGATAACAGTGCACTGGCTTGACAGGTCAAGGCGGGACGTGAAGACGGCGCATGATTGCTAACTTAGCGGGGATCAAAGAGCTCACACTGAACTGAATATTGCAGAATGTAAGCTCTGTACAACCCGTTTGATTAAGAGTATTCGTTCAGCTATAGAAATACGGCATGAGTTTACGCACCGCACCCCTATCGCGCATTTAATATTTCTAGAAACTAGAGGACGCAAAGGTGCATTTTTGCGTAGGTGCAGCCAAATGTGAAACTGTAAAGTGGCTGCAATGCATGTAAAACGCATAAATATGCAGCACGCAATCATCATCACTGTTATCTCCTTGCCCATTAACACCCCGTTTAAGCAAATAAGAAATGCTGTAATGAGAATTGCCAGAGACAATGTTGTTAGCAGTAGTAATTTTAATGCAGTTCAGAAGAAAAGAGAGTGGATGAGAAGATAACTTGACGCTGGTGGAAACCAAACCTGCGACCTCCGAATAACCTTTGTGCAGTATTCGAGATCTTCAGGTAGCATTCCAAAGTTTACTGGTCAACTGCCACCTCGTAATAACATCACATGCTACGTGACGCCATCAGGCAGAAAATTAGTGAATGAAACTTGCTTCTGGGTGAGTTGGTTGACACTTTATAGGTAACTATGGTTGCAGCATGCCTCCGTGTCTGCCACATCCTTGTGTTCTAAGTGCGCAACCATAGTTAACTATTCTAAATAAAGGTAAGTTCCGCACCCACCGTCGGGACTATTGTGTAGCGGTGCTGACTGACTCTCCCATGTTCAAGTGCACACATCGTATATAGCCCATAGTGTGAACAAGAGGATGGCTGCCGCTTGCACCCTGTGGCTCAGTTAGTAGCGCATCCTTGGTTATTCGAAAGTCGCAGCTTCAGTCTCTGCCAGTGGCAAGCTTTCTTTTAGTTCATTTTCGTTTCTTGACATTTACAATCCCTTACTACTAATAACTTCTCCTTTGCTTTCCTTGGGATCGTTGTCGGTTAGTTATCATTATTATTATGTCTAATAAAAAACGAGCCTTTAACTTTCCCCTTTTTCCTATGAAAAGTATTGATCTCCACACTATACTAAGATTGGTCAGAGTCCAGGGCTTTATGGAATGAGAAGTCTGCTTTTTTAAATCGGCTAGAAACTTCTCTAATTGAAGATGGCTTACTCTTTATCACCCACTACCTGTTTTCCAGTTGTTAAATTCCTCGCTGCTAACTCTATTTTTCCGAATATTTATGAGCTAGTGACTGCGCAGCTGACATCAAAGACTGTTATTTGGTAAATGACTCATTCTCACAACAAGAACGCGTCGACTTACTTTACTGCGCTTCGGATGATAATACGATTATTTTAAACAGATGGTGTAAACTTGCAGGTGGGCTTCCCAACGCAAAGCACAGCCAACGTAATGGCATCAGGTGCGTCATGATAAATTTCATTTTAACTAAGAGTAAGAGGAACTGTGTTAAATAAGCTATCATTTGTTAGGTAAACTGTGCCTTCTATTGGCTAGTTGCGGTTCGTAATGACATTCCATTTAAAATACTGACGTTTTATTTCAAAAACAGCTCTAGCATAATAACTGTATGTGAAGACAAGGGCACGAATATTTTATTATGGATGTATTATTTTAACGACAAACCCTCCTCACCACATTTCACCCTCTCCCGTTGCTCTTTGGAGCTCAGACTTGCAGCTGGAGCATGCAGCGCTATCTAAGGCAAAATAAGCAAGGTTAATTTGTCAGCCTGTCTCAGGGCCCTTTACCAATTTTGGATTTAGAACCTACAAGAGCCAATTTCGCGAACAAAATGGCAACGTGAGGTTTACCCAGAGCTTTTTTCCGAACTACGAAGAGGATACAGACGGATTTTGCCTTTCTAGGAGCAACGTACGAGTGCCAAATATCTGGATATACGAGAATTTAATTTTTCTTCTCTATTTCTTCTTTAGCCTACATTCCCGCAAAAAGGACTATTACTTAGCCGGAGGTCACCTAAGCAATATTCATGACGTGATAGTTTGAAACGGACCTCTATTCTGCAAACTAGTCTGAACGATTATGATAATCATCGTCTTCAACATCACCATAATCATTAGGACTACGACGAGGACATCAAATACACCCCCCTTTCAACTCTGGTGTCGTCAATTGACCACACAATACAAAAGTTCTCTTAGAACCTTGTGAACTTATTCAACCCCGCTCATTCTTGGAGAAGTGTTTCTTCAACTATTCCCACTGCGATCGACACCAACGTTATTTCATTTTTGTGGACCATAGAGCCGTAAAATAGAAGAATTCTGACCGAGGCTGATGGTGACGATGACGTGGGCAAGCAGAGGTGGCGAGGCAGCACTTTTTGGGTTGAAGTCCTGAAAGTATTTTAGGAGCTTTCACCCTTTCAAATACTACGTTCGTTTAGATTTTGTGCACTCTAGGGCATAGCAGCAATAAATTTGCTCTTTTTGGCCTTTCATGACTATAAGGCCATGGTGAACTAATTTGACGTCATGGCTGTAAATCCATAAGTACTTACACTGCTGACTATCTTTTCTTTTCATTTGTGGGATTTCGAGACTTTATCTATTATTAAAACCCTTACTTAGAATGTTTGACAAAAATAAAAATTTCAGGGCTGAAAGGGCTAACAAAAGGGCTCATGTGATTTCCTACGAGAGGCAAAACGAATTAAATATTGAAGTTATTTCATTTCAGTTTTTGTTTTCATTCATATTTTTTATTTTATTGTTTATTTGTTTCTCGATTACGTCAGTGAGTTTTTATAAACTACTCTTTCCTCAACATATTGAGAATATTGAGCAATTTTCGAAAAAAGGTGCCGGCCCTTTCATGACCGATCCCCCGCTCCCGTGGTGCGCTTTACCAGATTTCTCACGAACAATTAACTAACCGTTCGATCAGTAGCGAAACACTCTAAGTATCGTTACATATTAAAAACATTATAACATAGGCTCCCAAAGCTAAAAAAATCAACAAAGTTGTGTAGAAAATTAGCATTCTTTAAGGTATCTGAATCAAATTCCCATTTGAGCCATCTTCATTTTTTCTTGCGATTTTCAGCGAGAAAGCGACGATAAAGAAGTCGGTTCCCGGCACAGGGGCTGGTGTGCGGGGACGACTTGCGACTTCCACCATCTACTACCGTAGACAGGTAAGCCATTTGGTGTTAAAATATTCCATTAAGTAGGCCACTGTGACAATTTCTAAATGATGTCACGTATGCTTGCCTGCGTCTTTCTACCCTTACAACCGAAGCGCTGCGGTAATGGGCCGGCGAGCGCTCCTTATGATGACGGAACATTCGACCAAGCTCAGCAAAAGTGTTCACTATGTGCCCACGTTGATAGTATGCTATCACCGTAGTAGACGTTAGCAATTCAGCTTGGCTTGCCGAAGCTCGGCGTTAGTTTGACAGCCGAATTCTCGGAATACTTTGTTTTAAAGAATCTTTCCCAATTGCACAGGCTTCATTCCTTACCATCAAGCAATATTATTTTCTGAACTATTCCTGTACAAATAATAGTATTTCAAGAGGATTTCGTTATAGCAGGACCAGTTACATGTGGATGTTTCTCCGTCCTATATGTTTAGTATCTTAGTTATACCTTTATCGATTTTGATATTTCACAGTTAGCAAGTAGCTTTTATTTGGGTTGTTAAAAACTTAATGAAAAACGGACGAGACAGGGACTCGTTGTGCCCCTGTGTTCCTTTGTGTTCCTTCGTGGTCTTAACTTTGAAGACAAGTACACTATTCATACTGAACAGGGCACCAACAAGCCAAACAGCGAGTATTGAGAGAACAGCTGATAGATTCTGTCGCTTCCATCAATCACATTTTCTCCCATTTTCTTTGCTATTACATGTCTCTCCTACAGCCTGCTTGGGGCTGTCTAAATTGTCGCCTTAAAACCAGCAAACGGCCAAGCGGAAAGTACTGGAGATCCAACTTTTCCATTCCGCACTGTTGCTCGTCTGACAAGGTTTGCCTATTCCGTCTGACAAGGCTTGCCTATTCCGTCTGACAAGGTTTGCCTATTCATCGGAGCCACCATGTCGAACCCGGACCTTCTCTTCGTAGAGCTGACGCGTGTGTCAACGAGCAGTGCCCCTGCTTCGCCCGTCAACAGCAGCGAGACGGTGGCGGTGAAGGCCGCCCGCTCGTCCTCCGAGACCGTGATAGAAAACAGCGCTCCAGTGGACGTCAAGATTACCACTGTGCCCGTGGCTGTGCCCGTTTACGTGGAAGAACCCGAGCCGATCGTCGTGGAGACCGTCGTCCCGGTCGTGCCCGTGGTTCCTGTTGTGCCTGTGGTTCCAGTGGTACCTGTGGTGCCCATGGTGAGCGAGGTTGCCAGCTGGACAACCGTCACCGAAAGCATCTCCGTCCCCACTCTCCTGATGTTCTGAGAGAGTGCAGCCCGATTCGGACAGCGCGAACGAGTTCCCAACGATGGAAAGAAAAAGAAAGAAATTGCTCACAGAAAGCAGCCTTATTAATCTGAAATTGAGAGCGATACTAATTTGACAAAGGCTGCTATCAGCTCTCAATTTGCTCGTACACGAGGCACTGCAGAGACTGCCAGTCATCCGGGCAATTTGAATAAAACTAAATTTAAATGACTGTCGGGAAAATAGGCAGTGGTTATCTGCTATACACTGGGTCAACACTCATGAAAAGGTCATATATATATATATATATATATATATATGTGTGTGTGTGTGTGTTTGCGTGCGTGCGCGTGTGTGCGCGTGCGTGCGTGCGTGCGTGCGTGTCTGTGTCTGTGTCTGTGTGTGTGCGCGTGTGTGTGTGTGTGTAGGCGCACGTGTGTGTGTGTGTGTGTGTGCGCGCGCGTGTGTGTGTGCGCGTGTGTGTGTGTGTGTGTGTGTGTGTGTGTGTGTGTGTGTGTGCGTGTGTGTGTGTGTGTGTGTGTGTGTGTGTGTGTGTGTTGGCGAAAGTGGCCGTGCCTACCTTTGCAAATAGACAAGTAAATCCTCCATGCGAACAGTACACTGAAGCATTTATTTGGACAGTTTCGGCCAGTCTGTAGTTACCGTTTTCATGGAAGATTCTATTTGACTATATCCGGCGTTTTGATGGTTCAAGAAGGAAGATATCATTCCATGAAATAAGCACCATTGCCTGTTGCAGGTGGAGATCTCAGAATACAGTGGCAACAAATGAGGGGAGATCGCATAGCCTTAGCAAGATAATGTTAGGTTGCTTAGTTGTGATAGTATTACAGAGTTCGTTTCGCAGAAACGAAGGCGTCGGCATGGGCATAGGTGTTGGTATCGGTTGATTGATTGATTGATATGTGGGGTTTAACGTCCCAAAACCACTATATGATTATGAGAGACGCCGTAGTGGAGGGCTCCGGAAATTTAGACCACTTGGGGTTCTTTAACGTGTTGGTATCGGTGACGACGTCGTTGGTCGTAAGCGAAAAAAAAATATCACCTTGTCGACGACTCGATGTTTGATTGATTGGTTGATTGATTGATTGATTGATTGATTGATTTATATGAGGGGTTTAACGTCCCAAAACCACCATATAATTATGAGAGACGCCGTAGTGGAGGTCTCCGGAAATTTTGACCACCTGGGATTCTTTAAAGTGTACCCCAATCTGAGCACACGGGCCTACAGCATTTTCGCCTCCATCGAAAATGCAGCTGCGGCAGAAGCGAGACTAGAAATGTTGAGAAGATGCAAATACGATTAACAATTTTCGGGTAAGAGTGAGAATCGGAACAAGGCCGTCTGCGTGGCAAGCAGGCCTTCTGCCACAGAGTCACGGCATTCACTGAAGCTGCTTTAGAAAAAAAAAACACTATATATCAATGTCACGTAGTGGAAGGACTCTCAGTAGCGCATCTAATATTACGGGGCGGAAACTTACAATCGTGCCATATGTGTCAAAACATGTGACTGTTCACCCTTTACAAAGCGCTCAAACATGTTTAATCATAATCAGCAGCAGAATATTCAGCAATGTGAACGTCTGCGTAGGTTCGGGTGTGTTTCCCCATGGTAGCATATCGGGTCCTTCGCTGATTCGCAAAAGGAATAATTATGGAGTTGTAGGCCCCTAAGAAGTGTGCTTGCAGTAGGCGTTCGATGGCAGTTTGAAACGGCCTATGTTATCCGCTCAGTTGTCCATTTTCTTACGGGACGGTTGGAGCGCATAGTGAGAACCGAAGCAGGCAACCGATTCAGAAGGCCATGGACATGAAGCCAGATTACGGTACCGCGATATGCTCTTGAAGGTGAAACTCAAGCGCCCTCTAAGTGTTTTGGTTCTTTCTACCAGCTTGAGTCAGTTGCTTGGAGGCGATTACAGACAGAAAGCTACCCCGATTCCATACAACTGAAGACTTTCTACCCTGCCATATACGAGAACGACACATGCAAGCTACGCAAGTCTGGTAGAGCCATGCTTCAACACATGTTGTGGGGTTGTCGAATATAGCAAGATCAAATGGCGGTCTCCTCGGAAGATCTGCGGGCGTGGTGGTCGGCCGCGCTGCGAAGCTCAGCACTCACGGACCAACTTTGGGCCGTCCAGCGAGCTCTGGAGGCAACGCGGGAGCAATAGCTTCAAGCGGCCATCAAGGCGGCCCAAGGCTCGGGCCTTCCAATCGCCGGATATTCAATAAAGTTATTTAATCATCATTCTACTGGCTGCTATAGGCTTTAGCTGAGTGATGCAATAGGTTTTTAATGATTTGGTACTCAGTGAAGAGAGGATCGAGTGGCACACAGACAGTCACAGACACGACACGGATGACCAAGCTTGATACAGAAACTCGCGCTGAAACCAAGCGTTCACACCTCTCGTATATCTACAGACATGGCATCGCTAGCGTGAGCCCTCCATTGTCTTGGGGTCTTCTCGCATTCACCGATTCCGTTTTCTAGTACCCTCTCGTATTCACTCTTAGTGGACCGTTGGTGAGCAGCATGGCTTGGCACAATTTCTGTAGCACATGCACGTTCATGATGATGGCTAATTGTGGTCATTCGTCTACAGTAGAGAATGCTGCTAATGTGTTATGAACTCGAGCAAGATATATTCAGAAATATCAGGCTCCTTTCGTGCGAGCTCCTGTGAAGGTTTTTTTTTTCTGTGAGTTTAGGAAAATCATGAACTTCAAAATCCAGTGACGATTTCGATGTCAGGCATGGCGAATTGGTCACGGTGATCATGATAACTTTTCATGAAAAAAAAGAGAAAGAAAATGCGCTGGGGAAAAATGTACAGGGCATATAAGCACTAATAAACTAAGTATAAAGTAATATATTGCCAAATATGGTTTGGACACTGCCTTTTCAAAAGAAATTGACAGAAAATGTTAAACATCTGTGAGTGTAACAGCATCGTCTTTTTCGAAGCATAAAGACAACCTCGCGTGCAGATTCGAAACGAGCGCTCGGGTGCAGGAAGGGGCCAGCAGCTGGCCTAATCGCGGTGGCCCTGGCGGTTCTTTGAAATTGTCCAGCGCGGTTCAAGATCCTCGAAGAACCGTGGGGCGTCTCTTATTCGAGAAGGTGAGAGCAGCATTTCTCATACCCATTGGTAGTTCTCCATATATTAGTGCCGTGTTGCACAGACTCGTAGGGAAATCTGACGCATAGTTGTCAGGGGAACGCACATAGCGTTTCCTTAACGCAGTGTCTATTCTGCCGGCAACCAGGATATTCGTTCAAAAAAATTTATCCCGCCGGTCGCCTCCGATTGGCTCTCATATGTCACTTGACAAACTGCCATGAGGAGAGGAAGAACTGGCTGCTGCAGGACAGAACTAGGCACACGTAGCCTAGCGTTCGTTAGATTAGGTTAAGTTAGGCGGCGGGACAGACTGGACAGACATGGCCAAGCGTGCGTTGGTTAGATTAAGTTACCTTAAGTTATGTTGAATAGGTTAGGTTAAGTTCTACCGGTCGCCGGGAGAATCGTACAAAAAATTTATCCCGGCAGTTAGTCACGTGACTCATGAGAGCCAACAGATGGCAACTGCCGGGAAAAACTTTTTTGGTCAATTATCTTGCTTTCCGGGAAAATAGACACACTCATAATCTAAAGCAGGTTGTCAGTCGCTCCCTTCGCAATATCTTTCATCAATGCTCCACGGTGCTGGCGCTAACGGCGGTGGCAATGTTTAGCGACATGCAATGAAACACTTCGCCTGCTGCTAAGCCAAGAGGCCAGGTGACGCCTCTTTTGTATGAGTGTTCTATCGTGAGGTTTGGGTGTTGCAAGCTGAAATTCCACGCGTACATCGTGCCTGTTAACTGTCACTTGTACAAAGCGTTGAAGAAATCCCAGTTGTAAGATTAACTGCATTGGCGGACTGGAACGCGTATTTTGCACTTCGCTACCGGAATCTCGTACAGTAAGCGATATCGCGTGACGTGTCATAATCTCGCATCTCACACAGGTCGCCTGTATCGTAATAGGCGGTGTAGCTGAGAGAATGTTAATTGTTTAGACGACCCCCGAATGGTTCTCTAGAATTCTTCGTCCACACGGCTGTCACATGAAGGTGCAAACGGCTCAATTTCTTCTCTGCTCACAGGTTGCAAATCCCCTGGACACACCGGGAAAAACCATAGCCACTCCCGAGAAGAGGCAGCGAACGCACCGCCGAAATGTCGTGGGCCCAAATCAACATGCAGGCTAGCAGTTCCGAGGAAGACATGAACGCCATGCAAACACGTATGTCTAGACAGAACACGGACAAGAGGCCGATCATCATGATCGCATCACCACACCCGACCGTGATCACGGGCAACTACGACAACCAAGTTCAGATGGGCGCTTCCTTTATGGCGCCGCCACAGGGAAGCTCCCTGCGCTCGGCTTCTTCTGCCACCATGTTCATCACGGGCTCTTCCGCACCGCCAACTAACATACCAGTTCAGCCGACACCCTCGGGAAATCTGGTGCTGACCGCCGACATCCAGATGACGTCCCCAAGCACAACGCTGCTGCAAAGCATTCCAGCGGGCTCGAAAATCCAAGGACGCATGTCTCCCGCAACAAGTAGGCAAACTTCTTGTTGTCGAAATTTTATCTCCAATACTTAGAGAGACATTACTTCCCCCTTGTGCACGTTGAAATGTAAGGGGTAATTTGACGCCAACTATCCCAACCATCACCGTCAACTAACGCCGATTTCTATAGAAGTACTACACATCCATTTTAGTTGCACAGTGTCTTACTAGAATGATTTGTGTAGCAAGCCAGTGGGCACCACTTAAATTTCACGTGTGAAAACATAACCTAAATAGCATTCTTACACTATAGTCACCGGGTAATGCAGTTTAGTAGGTCCGACGGTAGCGCCACAACACAAAGCCCAGAGACTAGACGCAGAAAAGTCAAGCCCGCAATTGCTTAGCCTAATGAGTAGACGTAGCAAAATCGGAGTTGCCAGGGGGCATTTCTACTTGTTTTTCAGTCGAGGGAAGGGGTCTCACGTGTGATTATGAGGGCGCACCCAGAAAATGTTCTAAGAAAATGTGCCTAAAGGTAGACATTTGAGAACTTCGATGAGTTCAGCGAGCATTTCATTTTCCTGGTGTCCCTGGCGATCGGGGGGGGGGGGGGTGGAGACAATGCTGAGGTGGCACAGGAGAGCTCCGACGCACCCTATAGTTAAGTTTCGGGTGCCTATCTGCTCTTCTGAGTTATCCAGACATTTTGCGTTCACTAAAAACATTTTCACAAGCTCATTTCATGTTTTTGCAATCCGTAACAGAGAAATGAAAATCTGAAAATCCACTTCAATATTTGTTTCAGCTGTCTCAACCGACAATCAATAATGTCAGGCTTTGTTTCTTCTTTGCTCCATGTAATTTTCTTTCTTTCAATTAGCTTACTTCCTTTATTCTGCAGACAAATAAAGACTGCACCGGCAACAAAAAGTGCTAGCGCACGAGACAACGCACAATGAAAAGGCACAACACACGCACGTTTCTACGTGGGGCATCTTATGTGTTCGCGCATTTACTTTAAGCTTAGGTTTAAGTACCCTCTAGGACCAAAGAAAGTTTTGTTACGGCCAGCAGTCAATACAATTGACCTATGTCACTTCTTTTGCACTGCCACTTTTCTTTTCACTAAACAGTTAAAATGCGTTCTGAAACGGTTGCCCTTACACCCCTTGATCATTCGTCCATGGTGCCTTAACGTAAAACTAAAAACTGAATGTCGTTCTACGGAAACTCGTTTCCCTTTGTGTATTGTGGCGGAACCTGAAGACAAAATGCCTAAGTTGCACAATGTCCTCCTACTGCTTATGAAGAGAACTTCGCAATGCATTAGTGTGTAATGATCCTGTACATTTTTTTGTATTTACACCTTTTATATAACTTTTTTGTGATTCTGGTGCTGATAATGCTTAAAAGTATATACGTTATCTCACTCTCCCTCGCTCTCGATCTCTGTAGAGTTCTTAATATATTTAACTGAATGAATAATTCATGCCTCTCATTACCGCTCAGCTTTTGAATGTAAAGTTTGCACCCTTTATTTGAGAAAGTGTTTTATAAGCGAAACACATATCTAATCGCACAGGCATTGTGTAATCTGTGAATGCTGCTCCTCTTTTCTACGAGCCACTTATAACTCAATATCAATTCTGTGGTTCAACGCCGAAATTCTCGTTGGTATATATGTATTGAAAAACGGGTGCTTTTATTAGGCAATCACCTAAATGCATCAGAGAGTTGCTTCGACCATAAACTTGGTCAACTAGTGTCCAAACAGTAATAGTAAGTTCTTGAAAAACCAATCGTGAGGTTTGGGTGTAGCAAACTGTGAAATACCACACGTACATCACGCTTCTGTAGTTTAATGAAAGCGTAGCAGTAATGCATGCCGTAAGAGCAACTGAATCAGCGGACAGAAACTCCTGTTTTATATTTGCTACAGGCCTTTCTTACCGTAAGCGATGTAGCGTTACATGTCAGAATCGAGCGTACCAAACGCGATATAGTGTGACATGCAGGAATCTCAGGTAGGTCACCTATAGCTTGATAGCCACGCCACCTACGCAGTTCCCGAATTCTCGTAGTCGTATTACGTTTGATCACCCTGCAAAAAAAGTATATAGGTACAAAATAATGGTGATTTAGATTGACTAGAGATAAGCAGAAGGGGTACCGGAAATGAAGAGTCATGTCAGTATACACTATTTCTGGCAATATAGCCTCGGCGATGCCACTAAATGCCGAAATTTTGAAAATTGTGGGATGTTGAAGCAGGAAAAATAAGACCCATACTACGCTACAACCAGACCATACTTAAATTTGTGAAGAAAACTAATAGGAACTCCACCAGACAGTATAGCAATAATACATATACAGCGTATTTTGTTGGGCTATGGAAGTATAAATGCCGTGAGGAACTACGCCTAGAGAAGAGAGAGGAGGGAGCGAGTGTAGACTAGCAGACACTGCCTGCGTCGGCATTGTTAGATGAGAGAGGAGGAAGTGTAGGAAAAGAGTGAGAGGGGGAGGGGACAAACATGCGCAATGGAGCGCGGAAACCGGCGAATCAGGCTCGCTGATAAGATGCTTCGCATCTAAAAAATTTCTTTATATAGCTTTGTTGGCATTGCTTGCTAACGCTCTATTTAATAATCCCGATACTCATTTGGTCTAAGTTTGTCAAACGCTGCTAACTTGAATAAGTTCATAGCTTTGTGACGGTGACATCAGCAGAAAAATAATTTGAAAACAACTGAACTCTATATTGTTGAACTCCGTTGGTCATCGAAAATGTATTCTGTTTCATTTATATGGGCTATGTGGGGGGATAAATTTAGGCACAGTCACGGGTGCGAGCACACGTTCAAAATTGTACTCCCCCATTCGTGGCTTGCAGATTAGTACATTCTATAACATTAGAATAACAATATATAAAACACCTCGACAGTTGTGTTCGACTTCGCACGGCTTCCGCCAAGCGGTAACAAACAAATGAAGCTAGTCAAAGTGAAAAATACGGCTACTCACGACAGTATATAATAAATTGTATGTTATGCAGTTAAAAATTCGTTCGGTGCATAGTTGACTGATAAGAACGTAACTGCACTCCTACATCACGCAAATGTGAAACTCGTAGTGGCGGCTGAAGTTAAAGTTCCTCTTATGAGGTTGTGATTTTACGTGCAGGACGGAAGTCCAGGAGGAGCGTCAGGAGCAGGAGTCGCAGGCGAAGTGGTACGAATTTTAACAAAAGCTTTGCTAAACACACCGCATTTACTTTTAGAACGACAAGCTAGATACACTACTGCATCCATTATTGGCATACGTAGGTAAACTGCTGCATCTAGGTTGTCTCTCAGGGGCACTATACTCGCGGACAACTTTCTGTGGCAGCACAGCTAAAGCTACGAAGCCCACGCATGCACGCCCTTTTCTACTACGCGTCTGCATGTATAGTCCACGAATGCTAACGTTTGTATACAGCGTAGCATAAAGGGAAATATAAAAACAAAACATACAAATATCATGGTCAATATTGTTTACACTCTCATCAGAAATCTTACTAGTGAAGAATTTTCGTTCTTTACCATTTCTGGTTTTCTGGTTTTCTTGCGTCATTTCACCTTTTTCCCACGCCGGTAAACAACGATGGCGTCGCTTGGTAGCACTATCTTCACATCGAAGCTTTTGAGCGAGCATGAGTGTGTGTTCGTTAGGTGATCTGTGTTGATCGAGCAGAGAGAAACAAAGACAGTGATGCGTAGTAAAATATTTTGTTTCCCACAAGTGCAATTCCCGAGAAATAAGACGTGTGCGAGTGATATTATCACTGAAAGTGGGACTCTAATCGTTATAGCCAACTCAAAATTAAAACAGGCGACCTGCCAGTCTTCAGAAGAACCAGCTGCTTGAATCCAAAAGTGCCATTGGAAACTGTACGTAAAAGCAATGACCTTTTTTTCTAAATTGCGTTGCATACGTGGTCGGCACTTCGGTTGGCTAATATACTTGATACGATCACGCTGAAGATCGCGTACTGTAGCACATCATCCATCAGCGTCTATACGGAGAGAGTGGTTCTTTGCGCTTGACTTACGAGGGTAAAATTACCAGTGCTAAGTTTTGCTGGACACTAGGCGCGTTCATGTGTATTATACTGTTGACTGTGCAAGAACAGCGTTTCATTCACTTTGATTTACGAACGTCAGACGCCCGCTCATGAGCGGTGGTGGCTGAGATTTCTTCGCGTCCCCTGAAAAGGTAACGTGAGCGTCTCCAGAATGCTTTTCCGTCTCCAAAAGAAGGAAAACAATGATACCGACCCAGCATGCACTAATATTTGCGAAATGGTTTCTTCCTACTCGGCCATGACTTTTTTTTTCCTCAAATAAATCGTAACTCTTCAATAAAGCCTAATTCTTGTTATGTTATCTAAAAAAATGAACATTTTATTGATTTTCTTTCAAAAATTTACCGTTTAGTGTATGATGCTCGTGCAGTTGAATGCACTTGCAATACCGAAACCTAAACCACCCGCAAACGGACTACTTTGCGTAGTAACACCTGTCAACGCCTCCCAAAAAAATTATCCCTGGAACGTGAGCTGCGAACGCGCTGCCCTACACTCTGACTTTACCCTCTTCCTTCGGTACGAAGGCGAGCGTCCCTGACGGCTGCCCCCTGCGAACAAAGAAATGCTCTCACAGTTGCCTCCGAGTAGCCGTAATGTCACGTATCAGAACGGTACGCTAATGTCACGTGACTGAGCGGTACAGAGCTGAGTGGTCTCACGCGGCGGTCGGTCGCAACACGAGGCAGGAGGCATGGCCTCCAAGATTGCGTGCTGGCAGGAGGCTCCCAATTGAATAGAGAGCGACGTTCCAGGCATAGTTGTTCTAGTAGGCGTTGCACATGTGCATGAGTTCCGCCCATCTAGATTTGGCCATGCTGCCTCAGAAATTTGTAGCCTAGCAAAGGCACCGCCCACTCCAGCTTGAATTAGTAACGCCTTGGCCGGAAACATTGCAGTATACTAGGACACGAAAGAAAAACATGAGGTCACAGAGATGTGGCAAATGGCTGTTTTTGAAAGCGTCATTTCAAACACACAGTGAATTGCTTGTGCTCATTTTGCCAAAAAAAGGTGCCCACGTTTAACTTGCAAACGATAAAAATTTCTTCTACAACAGCTGATCACTCAGATGGCATTATCTCTGGAGTTTTTTTAATACTCATCACTGTAGATGCACATATATGATTGAGCCTACTATTTTATTTCTGGTGCTTTTATTTGGCAGCTGTTGTCTAAAACAATGATATAGTATCCACCCATTGCTTCAACTGTGTTAATCAAACATTTACATTTGTATTCAAATGCGCACTAAGGAATCAAGCCGCTTTAACACAGCTCCTTGTCTTTCCAGCCCAGCGGAGTCAATCCCCGCCGAGAGAGGGCAGCGGCTTCGCCATGCTTCACGCTGATGTGAAGAGCCAAGATTCGAATTCAAGAAGCAGTGGGAGCCTGACGGGTTTGGCGATGGCGGACTTCAGCGGCGCCCAAAATCAGGCGAAAAAGAAAACCAGAAGGCGTGCCGCTGGAAGCAGGAAGCGAAGGAGCAGCAGGCAGAATGACGCCCTGGCAAAGGCCTTGGTGCAGGCACTTTCTAAGGGACTCACGCCATCAGCGTCACCTTCGACAAGTTCCAGAACAAGTTCCCGCAGCGGTAGCGCGACCAGCTTGAACCAACTACTGGGAGCCGGAGCGACGAGGCGACCCAGCAAGAAGCAGGTCAGGAAAAACGCCACCGGTAGGCGAAGCAGCCTGTGTCGAAACCAGGGAAGGGCAAGTCAGGCCGACGACGCATTTGCCCAGGCCCTCATGGCCTCCTTTTCTGGCAGGCCTTCGTCGACAGCCCTAAGCCGCGGTTCTGCACCGCCTATGACGGCGGTCCTCAGTGCCACCTCAACGGGCACGCTTTCACCGCAAATCCCGCCGCAGCAGGGAACTGGACAGATGAACCTCGTGCTCAACGTCCCAAACAGCCCGGATCCCGCGCTGAATGCGCTCACGTTCACAATCTTCCAAGATCCCAATGCCGCCACAAGGCGATAATCATTGCGGCTGAATTTCTGGCTTCTGGAGCAGATGGGATCATAAATTTCTTGTTTTTGAGTGGCTGATGGTGCAGTAAAATTTGTGTATCACGAAACGCCTATTGTGTTTGAAGTTTTGAAGCTGCAAAGGTTCCAGCTGAATTGGGGTCATGCCAATGATGGAAGCAACGTAATGCACTGTCGAAAAATCTGTCCTTTGAAACATCAATTTTAAGGAGGCCGTCTGAATGTCAAACAATTGTATATCACGGCAGTCAAGTAAAATTTAATGTTTAGCAAGGCAAAACTCAGAACTAGCCTTAATCTACGAATATGTCTTAAACATGTAGCATTGTATCCTCGCGCAGCACTTGTGTATTTCAAGCCAGTACATTTTGAATGAATGAATGAATGAATGAATGAATGAATGAATGAATGAATGAATGAATGAATGAATGAATGAATGAATGAATGAATGAATGAATGAATGAATGAATGAATTGGTCCCAGGTTAAATTGTGTGGGGCAATTTTTCCTTTCCTTCAGGCGTGAATTTTTTTTTTAGAAGCTTTGTTTTTCACTTCCAACTGCAGCCATTTGCATTTTAACGCTTGCTTCAAACAAGCTAGGTAAGTGTGGTTCCATCATTTTCAATACAATTTGCTTCATTCTATCTCGTCTACTCTGCACTGACTGCTTCTCCGGAGTAAAACCACTTGCTTTTTTTCCTGGCGCAATGACCTGAATAAATCAATAATTATAAAAGTTGCCATCATCCTAAATTTCTTTGCCGCGTTATACCACCCTGTATTTTTACTTGCATTTATTAGGTTTATTGAATTCCCTCATGTGCATTTACCGCAATCGGGAGGAAACAATTGGTAATTTCTGTTATCTTGTTTCCAGTTAAATTTATTCAGGCAAAGCATACAAGCACCACCTCTCCCTAAACGGAGCCTGCAATAATGAGAACGTGTTCTTCTTTTTTTGGAACCTCTACACTAAGGTACGACCACAGGCATGTTCTATTTGCCATGCAGCAACATATAACATCGACTATGCAATTCTCTTACTGAATTCTGCGTGGATTACGTATTTTGAAACTGCAATCGGCACTTCAAATCATATTTAACTAACTACCACTACTGTAGCAATGAAGCAATGCCGAACGTATAAAAAATTGGCTTTCTACTCAGCTAATCTCCACTATTTAGTGTGTGCCAAGTCCAAAGAAACAAAACTACTTATGTTGATTTAATTGTGCTTGATAACACATGCACTCTCTGCATTCACTTTCTGCCCACTCGCCAATCTCATTTTCATTCACCAACTATACCACGACGGTAAATACCACGAGTAAGTTCGAACATGCATCGAGTTGAACAGCCAATCTCTCTATTGTGTTTCTTTAGGAAGAAGGGACAATCGTTCATGTTTCGCTAGATTGCCACCATTTTTCCTCAATTGCGAATATACGCTAAAATCAGCTAACGTGGTTGCTTGGGCGAGTTGGTATACGATATGATTCACATAAAGAACAATGCCAATAACGAAGGACAAGAAATGAAGGAGACAGACCGCGGCACGTGCCGCCATCTGTCTCCTTATTTTCTTGTCCTTCGTTATTGGCGCTGTTTTTTTATGTGAATACGCAGAAAGTGGCCTGGTGGCAACTCTTTAGATTCGCCTTAGTTTTTTTTAATGCGAAGCATTTCTTAGCGAACTTTGGCGACTTCGAGCTTATCTATCTATCTATCTATCTATCTATCTATCTATCTATCTATCTATCTATCTATCTATCTATCTATCTATCTATCTATCTATCTATCTATCTATCTATCTATCCACTTACATTTGGGTTCTCCCGTAATCACCCCCTTAACTTGGCATGAACCAAAATTAGCATGCGAGGGTAAGATGGTTTGGCTGGTGAAGACAAGAACAATGTCCCAATCTTGTCGCATACATCAGCAAACACTTCCCGCCAGACAATGGCACATACCGACGGGCGGGTATGGGCCGTTGTTATGCGGGTATTTGTCCCAAGTGATTGACACTTCGGCAATTTTAACGCATGAGCATTAATAAATACCAGACAACGGTAGCATCGACCCCACAAATGCAAAGAATAATTGTCAAGGTCCCAGCAGGAACTAAACCCAGACATTCTGCGTGGCAATAAAGCTTTTTACCACAGAGCTGGGCCAGGTCTCGGAACTACTTTTCAAATAGACGCTATCTTCGTGAAACGTCAATAGTGGTTGCAGTGCTTCCTACTCTATTTGTAAACATTACATATTTACTCATTTGATACAGCCGTCGCGTCGGGTAACGTCAATTGGCGTTAGTTGCCTTGCGCTGAAGTTGATTTATGTAGCAGTGTCCAGGGCCAGCATCCTCGCCAGCATCAGCGCTTCATATCAGCTTCTGGTGTTGCTAATACGCATGTTCCAGTTAGCATCGTTGCGCAAGTGCAAACAACTGGTTATATAAACATCTGCAACTCTTGAACGTATGCCTGTGCGTGTAAAATTTGTACATATAACTTAGCGTCATTTCATGACGTGTTGCTTAATAAGAAAATTGCAACACGGTCACCTTCCCTCCACATGCTTCGCATAACGTCACTTCCCAGGTACGTGGGATCTGCCAAATTTGTCCTCACTGTTGTCTATTCCCAGTCGGGGTTCGTGGGATTTGATACTTTCACAGGGACGTGTGCATTGTCATCTAAAATCTAAGGGAATATCTATTTACACCACGAGGCTGTTGATGTTGGCATGCCCGTAGTTCAAACGTTCATTATTTACAGCCGTTTTGGTCTGATTAATTACTTCCGCCTGATTGTGGTAGCCAGTTATCGACAGAATCGAGTCAAAATATAATTGTTTGGGTTTAACGTGAAACAACTACCATATGATTATGAGAGACGCAGTAATGGAGAGCTCCGGAGGGCTACCACCTGGGCTTCTTTAACGTGGACCTAAATTTATGCACACGGACCTCAAGCACTTTCGCCTTGATCAAAAATACGTCAGCCGTGGCCGGGATTCAATCTGACAACCAGCGGGTCAGCAGCCGAGTGCTTTAGTGTCTTTAGAATACAGTTA
Source organism: Rhipicephalus annulatus (assembly GCA_013436015.1). NCBI lineage: Eukaryota > Metazoa > Arthropoda > Arachnida > Ixodida > Ixodidae > Rhipicephalus > Rhipicephalus annulatus. The sequence goes on along the minus strand of WOVY01004801.1, from coordinate 115,600 downwards.
CTCTCGAATTCCCAGAACATACGAGTATGGGTGACATCGTCACATTAATATGCACATATTGTGGCACTTTTCTCGAAACGTCTTATATGATGCAAATTACATAATAATAATAATAATAATAATAATAATAATAATAATAATAATAATAATAATAATAATAATAATAATAATAATAATAATAATAATAATAATAATAATAATAATCATAATGGGGTATTGCCTACCATGATTGTGTGAGGCCTTTAGTGGAGAGCTGCGGAAACTTGGACCATTTGGTGTTCCTTAACATGCCCTGACATCACACACTACACGGGCCGCTGCTACTTCACTTCCATCAAAATGCGGCCACCGCAGCCGTAATCGAACCCGCGACCATTGGGTCAGTAGCCGTGCACCGTGGCCACTGTTCAACTGAGGTGAACAAACAATGGAAATGAAAGAATATTTGATATAAACTGATGCATAAGCACAAGCCTCGCTCATGGCCTCTTCACCGCTCGTTTTAGATATGGTGGTCGGAAGATAAACAACAAAAAGACAGGGAATGCACCTTAGTTTGAAGCGCGTTCATAGCTCGTTTGCGCCATTTCCAGAATGACTCAACAAGGTACATTTCCTTCTCATCAGGGTTATGGCAATGCTAACGGTAGCTTCAGATTTTGTAATAAATATAGTTTTATTGTAACAGACGTCATACGGTCACTCTCAGCAGATTTTTGTCGTTGCCGTCTTCTTCATGCGTTGGATATGTGTACGTATGAACATATAAATTAAAGCGACAAAACAAATAAAAATGATAAAAAAATTTCGAAATGCGCTGCCAGGATTCGAACATGTGACCCCTCGTTACGAAGCACGCCACTTTTCACAGCTCTGACACGTGGCACTCGTTCTTTGAAATGAAGGAACGGCGAGTATTTTACTGCCGGTGGTACGCAGATCTTGTAGACGTGTTTAGTACCACTCGCGAGATGGTGCCACGAACGCGCTTTAAAGCAACTTTTCAAGATTTTGTTTCAATCTCTTTTTTTTATTCAGTGGCCGTGCAACTATTCTTAAGACAAACTAGAAGTGGCTCATTTTCGTACTCATCTGCGATGTGGAACACCAAGCAAGAAATGCTTCGAACGCCATATGCTGCCGGTAGTAGACAGCGATCACTGTATACGCACCGCATTGAGACGCTTGCATAATCGGCACTTGCCGCTCGCTATCAAACACGAAGTAACAATTGTGACGATTTGCGCTCGTCCTGTGTGCGTTCTTTCCGTTCGCCCTTGGCGCTTGACCCACGCTCCACAAGTACCAAGTACTTCCCAGTCGTCGTGTGACGTTCTAATTCGTTGCTATTACATTCATTGCAACGCCCTTGAAGCGAAATTGTGACTTTTTTCTGTCCCCTTTTTATCAGATTGGTATTCAGCACAACATTCAGACCTAAATAAAGTTTTCCTCTCTCCTTTTTCTCTTCTTTTTTACTAGTTTGTTACCTTTCATTGCTCATATGACCCTGGCAAGCCAGCTGACAACTTTCAGTGACATCCTCTAACTCACTGTGGCATAGAAGGAAGGGTGTCCCTCAGGCTAATCGAACTATTGTTTTGGTTAATAAAAGTTGATTCTCCCTCACTTTGTTCTCGCCTATGTAAAGTGAGTAAGTGAGTGAGTGAGTGAGTGAGTGAGTGAGTGAGTGAGTGAGTGAGCATATGTGCGTATGCTCGTGTGTGCGTTGTTATTGGCGGCTCACGATCACTATGATATCACGTCTTCGAAATCACGAGAGGCTGCGCTTAAAAGCAATGATACGGGACTGTTAAATGTAATATATCAACTAAATTTAATACAATATTTATCGTCAAGGGTTTATCATGTTTCCTCTCAATAACTTGCCGTTGATCGATCATGATAGTTTGCTACTAAAGCTTTATTATTCCGTAATCGCGGCCCCCACTCGAAGAGCAAATGCACTTATTCCTTGTTCATTTCGAAGTTAACTTAAGTATTTGTTATTGTTTTTTTTTCGTGATTTAGCATACAGAGGTTATTCTGCATGACAACCATAACGGCAAGATAAAAACTTAGCAAGAGGACCAAGTGTGTTGAAAGTCAAACCTTTTTTTCTAAATTCACGGCGGTCGCAGAAGCCCGGAGATGCGTTCCAGAGGCAACGGTTAGAGGAAAACTCGCAAATGCACCCGCACGTATAAAGGCGGCCTTTCATATCTGCGAAGACAGCGCCCTCCGCAGTTTCTATCCGGTGCAAAGGCTGCGCCGTCTTGTCTACACTGTGCAGTCGCACCACTGAGTCGTCTGAGAATTCCCGCCTAACTGGATTCTGTACGAGTAGATGTGTGCTCAACGATCTGTTTTCGTTCGTCTAGGATGCTTCCTATCACGTAAATCCCTGGTCTACAACTGAACGCAGTCCTCTCGCGGTGTCCGAGCCTACAGCGCAGGATAGGTCGAGCGCTCTGCCAGTGCGTAAAACGTGCGAAGGCTCCAAGGCACTTCATCCTTTCTTCAACATTACTTTTTTGATATAGTCATGCAGGGTTTATTTCTTCTTGCTTTTCTTATGTAATTTATTGTTTGATGCCCGTTTATAGCCAGCATCATTTTTAGACCTCCGAACACCAGTAAAAGCATGCCGAATAAAACGATCTCAGGCGACGTGATAGTACGCAGGCCAGGACTGCCCGAAAGCACAAATTGGTGTACGTGGCTTTCGCAAGCAGCGGCGGTGCCAAACTTCCGCGCCTGAGATTGCGCTCGTCGTTCTTCTTCACTGGGCTTTTCTTTCGTTCAGCGACCTAGCAAACAAATGCCTGTTGGAAAGATATTTTTATTCGAGAGAGTAATCGTCTTTTTTTATTACATATTGACGTGGGGCAGTCCAGAAGTAGTAATACTCATGATTATATTAGCCTGCACGTGGAACTTCGCTGTAATCTCGCAAATAAATTTAAAATTGTTTGGTAAAACATCGTAGCCGAAAGAATTTTTACAAAAGAATTTGTTTAGTCAAGGTAAAACTGTATCCTATCAGCTCCACTCACACCACTATGTACTTCTTTGGTGAGAAATTACCTTGATGATTGAATCTTCGAAATTGGGGGTGACAGAAAGTTTACTTTTCTTTTCACGCATGAAATCTATCAACATTTTTGCGAATATTAGACCATTGAAGTGGTGTTGTATGTTTGCTTAACTTATTTTGAGATAAATGCGTAAACTTTCATGGTGTCGATGCGCATGGTACGAGTATTATCAGAAAGCCAATTAGTGCAGAGCCATAGACTCATTGTGTTGTATCTCGTATATCTTGTAACGTTGTACCATACTGTTAAAGCTCGTGATGTAGCCAAGAGTATTTAAGAGAAATCCGCCAGAGTGTATAAACGTCCCAAAACCAAAATATGAATATGAGTGACCCTATAGTGGAGAGCTCCGGAAATTTCGACTATCTGGTGTTCTTTAACGTACACGGGCCTTTGACATTTCACCTTCATCTAATATGCGACCGTCGTGGCCGGTATGGAAGCCACCATCCACTGCTCCACCGAGGTGCACACAGGAAAAACGTGTGGCTACCACACCGTGATTCAGCGTTCTTCGCATTATTCGCATAGAAGCACCAAAGGAAGCCTACCACCCCTCTTTCAAATCCTTCATCACAGGTTATCAACCTCATTTTCTTCGCTTCATCATTTAAAGACGTTACGCTGACAAATGATTTTGTTATTACATCTGCGTTATGACCAATGCGCGTACCCTATTTCTAGCTTTCTTATTTGAAAAACTTGCGCGACTGCTATATTTAATTAAGGACCAAAGCAAGATTACAAAATATGTCTAGGTTTTCCTTTCTAGTAAAATATACTGCACTCTTTAGCAAAACAATTTTTTATTTATGCAACAACTTTTTCCATTAAATCAGGCACACGTTAATAAAATGTCTACATCAGATCTCTCTTATAGGGAAAATTTACCGTTAGGGTCCAAGCTCTTGCCGTTCATCTTGCAACCATTTACATATTCTCTTTAACCTTCCCATTGTCTTCTTTTTTTTTAATTTTCAGATATTGGTGGTCTGCGTCATTACAGAGAACAACTCGGTATTCCCTCTACTTATAACCCATAGTTTAGAGATTTTATGAATGCTTCAGAAAAAGCTATCTTAAAATTAAGTTTCAAAAATGCCTTCAACTTGAGTTATACTCCCGCTCCAGAGAACAGCGAAACCTCTCACTAGTAAACTATAGTTGAACCCACAACAATATCATGCTGTGACAGTTCAATATTAGTAACAAATGCGATCACTGCCATGCTTGTGGAAAAAAACTTTTTTCACCCTGTAATGACCCGACGCATTTTCCTAAATGTACATTTACATAGTAGTGAAATAGTAAACTAGAGCCTATTATAACAGGCGTCTCGATTATGTGACAATAAGCAGCAAGTAATAAACATTTCAGAAAAAACAGAATTTCGTTAATTCCGCACCACCACAATAAAATTTTCCCCTTCATATATCCGTCGAATATACTTTTCAACTTAAAAATCATTTGAATGCATGGGCTCTTTTTTATGGTGCGTTGATTTATGCGTAAATCATTGCCTATACAGTCGACGTATATTACATGTTTAGTAAGTGACATCTTTTGGACAACTCAGTATGAGCGTAAGGTAAGGCAGACACGTTTCCAACTCGCCCTCGCCCCACCATCATTGTGGAATAACATGTTCTAACTTAGTTGGTCGCTTAAGGGTCCCTCATATGCGAATGTGCACAATAGGTGAAGCAAGCGGGCTGGCCGGCACTAGACCTAATTACGTTGGCTGCGTTGCGCCACCGTATATTATTCGCGTTCGCGTCGCTATACCTTGATTAAATTACATCCCACAGAGCTTTGTCAGCACTGTCGATTCTGCGAAACCTAACGCTACAGCCAATTTCCGTATATAGTCGTTACAAGGTGCCGCTAGTGAAGGTACAGTTAGGTTAGGGCTAACCTCTCAGTGTGTATTCGAAGGTTCCATCGAATACTATATTTCTGCGGCAAAACAGTGGCCGCTACAGGCCTTATCATCGGTGCCGTCGGTTAGCGCTCATTCACAAACAAGTACGCCCCGCATTGTCACCATTTTACTGTGTATTGTGGTCCGCCCGCCCTCAGCGTATGAAATTGCACTAGACATGGTTCTTAAAACCACGATGTTTCAGCGCACACCCTGACAGCCGTGATTATGTTCACCGTGGATATACTATACTTAATTACTTGATTTAAGCAAATGAAATACATCACGATACATCATCAATATCAAAATTTGGAAAAAGTGCCACGCGCCTTTGTAAATTGACACAACAAAGTCATGCTAGCATAAGAGCGTCAACATAAGAGCTATAGAATAAGAACATATTAGTATAAGAGCTAGCATATTATGAAACCGTTATATTGTGCTACGTGGGTTCACTAAAACAGAATCATAGTAGCACAGTTATTGTGGGGATACTCTAAAAAAAGGGGGAGGGGGAGCCCTGTGTAAGTGCTTGCGTGAGCAGTAGTACTACAATACGTCAACGGTGAACAGTGTGACGTCACCAACATCAGTGCTACGAAAGAGCACACGAACTACCCAGCTACCCTATTTGTGAATGTGCGTTCGTCTCACCACAGATCTAAATTCCAGAACCGACATCCCTGAGTGCACATCGCAAGACCAACACGCAAGACGGGCATGGAACTGCGTCTTGCACAGCAACAATAGCATTAGGCAATAGTATTCACCGTGATAAGGGTTGTTACGCTGTCATGCACATAAAGTGGTTTTTAACTGTATCCAGGACCGGAGTCACTGCAAGCTTCCTGTACCTCGCCTGGTTTAGTACAGCACACCATTGACCAGTTAGGGATCAGTTAGGGATAAGTGTTAATGGAGAGTACCTTAGTAACCTGCGCTTTGCCGATGACATTGTATTGCTGAGTAACTCAGGGGATGAATTGCAACTCATGATTACGGAGTTAAACGAGGAGAGCAGAAAGGTGGGTCTTAAAATTAATCTGCAGAAAACGAAAGTAATGTACAACAACCTCGGCAAAGAGCAGCGCTTCGAGATAGGTAATAGTGCACTTCAAGTTGTAGAAGACTATGTCTGCTTAGGGCTGGTAATAACCGCGGAGCCAAACCACGAGATTGAAGTAACTAGAAGAATAAGAATGGGGTGGAGCACATTTGGCAAGCACTCTCAAATTATGGCAGGTAGATTGCCACTATCCCTCAAGAGGAAGGTATATAATAGGTGTATTTTGCCGGTACGTAGCTATGGAGCTGAAACCTGGAGACTAAAAAAGAGGGTTCAGCTTGAATTGAGGACGACGCAGCGAGCAATGGAGAAAAAAAAATGGTAGGTGTAACCTTATGAGACAAGAAGAGAGCAGAGTGGATTAGGGAACAAACGGGGCTTAAGGATATCATAGCTGAAATCAAGAAGAAGAAATGTACATGGGCCGGGCATGTAGCGCGTAGACAGGATAACCGCTGGTCATTAAGGGTAGCTAACTGGATTCTCAGAGAAGGCAAGCGGGTTAGGGGGAAACAGAAGGTTATGTGGGAGATGAGATTAAGAAGTTTGCAGGTATAAATTGGCAGCAGCAAGCACAGGACCGGGTTAACTGGCGAACATGGGAGAGGCCTTTGTCCTGCAGTGGACGTAGTCAGGCTGCTGATGATGATGATGATGATGATGATGATGATGACCATTGACTAAGCTATAATGTCATTTGGCGATGCCATGATCGCGGCATAGTGACGTCATGATTAAGTCACTAATTTCGCCAATGTATGACGTCATAACTATGCCATCATGTGACTTGGGAGATGAGATTAAGAAGTTTGCAGGTATAAATTGGCAGCACCAAGCACAGGACCAGGTTAACTGGCGAACATGGGAGAGGCCTTTGTCCTGCAGTGGACGTAGTCAGGCTGATGATGATGATGATGACCATTGACCAAGCTATAATGTCAACTGGCGACGCTATGATGGCAGTATAGTGACGTCAGAATTAAGTCGCTAATTTCGACAATGTAAGACGTCATAACTATGCCATCATGTGACGTCATCACCTGATGATGATTTTGTGCGTCACTCATGCTGACACCACTGCCGAGAGACACGGACGCCGGTGGTCAATTTTCGTGCTCGATGAAACATCCAAGGTTTTCCTTATAATAAGTTCTAAATATATTTGGAACACACCCACTATGGGGGAGTGACCAAGATTCCAACCCTCTGTAGTCCTATGAAAAATGCTAATAATCAAAGTTTCTTTGTGCTCCCTAACAAAGAACAATAAAGCAATGGAAATCAACAAATTTGCTTAAAATATTGAGATTGCATAAACGGAATGGAATGGAATGAAAAAACTTTGATCCTTATTAGATAGATAGACACAATATGAAATATGAAAGTGAGAAAACTTCTGCGAAATAACACAATTTGCTGCAAAGAAAAATGACTGAAATGTTTAGTGTTGTAACAAAGACACTCCTTCACATAAACCTGGTAATGCGGATATGATCTAGGAACCCGGAAGCCATATACTTCCAAGGGCCGTGGTGTGAAGAGAATGTGCGGTTGAGTTTTCTTTCTCCACCTTCCGCAGGTCATACCGGGAGCAGGAAACGTTTTCTAGAAAGGTTAAACAACGACTCTTGTTTCCGAATTTGGCTTAACTTGACTTGTGTAGTTTAATGCTTATAATAGCAGCACTACCTAGGCACTGTGTGTGATAACCTTGGTAAGTTAAGGACTTTACTCGGCACATTTCACATGCCTTTCGGCAAGTTCTTGAGAGCGTGAAACTACGAGAACTGGTATTTCTTTTCTGTAAAATTACCGGGCTGCAGTATATTTTCACATTCAAAGTATTCCTATTATTTGCATTATTGGTTTTTACGGCCTTATTAATGTAACTTTTGATGCAAGAAGTGCGCAACTGAGTGAAAACTTGTGAAGCAGCACCACATAAAGTTTCAAAAAGAGACCTTTACGCATACCATCACCTGATCAGATTGTGCGTTATGCAGTTCTCACACCACACTCACACAGATATACACCAAAGATACCAAATAATTAGAACAGATTGATTTCGTGCGAAAGATTCCTGCAAAGCGATGCCAAAAGAGAAATGAAATGCAAAATCAAAATAACACGACCTAAAAGAAAACAATCCTAAATACTTCTGTGAGGTTCTCATTACGACAGTGTAAGAACCGGCGCAGTAAAGAGCACTGACACAATGTAGCTGAAGGTGGAAGATGTTTTTTTTTTTTTGAAAACTGATGTGGCGCAAGCACTTGAGGGCACGCTCGAAAATCAAATGCGTGACGTCATAAAAAGGAATAACACATGAAGACGCGTTGAACAGCCGTTTATCTAGTTATATCGAGCATTCCTTGTAACAAAAAAAAGAAAATGGCCTGCTTTCTAGCGACTCTTTTATTTATAGACTCACAATAAAGATAAATAATGTATTAGAATTAGTGACAAGTAACAACGCTGATACAGAATAGACACACAGAAAGCCCTGCCGCTAATCCAAGTTATACGCATTATCTGCAGCGCAATGCATTGTTCACTATCCTAATGACCTTTTCGAGCTTTATTATTTGGCGAGAATAAGGTTTAGCTAACCACGAAAGCAATAAATAATAAATGCTGCGTTTTACGTCACTAAACTACGATACTGCACTGCATCCTCAACATCTGGTATTCTTTGACACGCACCTGAATCCAAGTACACGGCCCTCTATGATTTCCCATCTATTTAAATGTGGCAGCCGTTGCCGGAATCCGATCCCGCAACGTTTAGCCACATTAGGCTACAGCTGCGGTACGACAGCAAGTCATTCTCGCGAGAGCAAACCTTTGCAATTTCGGCGCTTCTTTCTTATAACTCTCATCAAAATTAAGCAATGCTCAAATATGAACAGGAAGGCAACGCTTACGCGCAGCAAGGCCAATGTAGTAATAAAAAGTACGCACAGACCAAACAGACTGTTTTGGGGGACGGCCGGCCCAGAACAGGTGAATCTGGGTTGACGTTGACTGAAGAAGAAAACCGAAGGGAAGCACCGGCAAATAAATGGCACTATCAAAAGGTGGTCCTGCAAGAAATGAGAAACACCGGTGGTGTGTCGGTAAACATGAAGAGTGGACACAAGCCATGCGCGATCCAATTTCGCTTTCTGAAGATATCCGGATATGGCGTCTAGTGAAAGCACAAAGCGGTTTTCTCTAGCGCTGCCCTTGAGAAAAGGACATCAGTTCGGTAAAATAAATAAATAAACGTTCAGGCTCCACATAGAAGCATAACCTGCAGGCCCGTGTCAAACATGAAATATTTGCATAGATATACAAGCTGTCGAAAAAACCTGTTTTGAAATGCGCAAGGATGTTTGTGTGTCCATGATTGAAAACAAAATTGAAAGTTACAAGAAATAAACAGGAAATGGAGATATGAAACAGAACTTGAGTGAGCTAAAAATGGGACAAATACAGAAGACCTAATAGTTGGAGCGCGAAAGCATTACAAGCAGTAACTAAAAACAAACAGAAAATAAAAATAAACAATAATATATTTACCATTTTAAACGCGAATACAGTGCATAAAAGTGAATAAATCAATGTAATGGGACTTCGACAAATGCTAAATTAAGGAGACATTTTAAAAGATGTATATATAATTTTCTTCCACTCCTTCTTAAAAAAAAAGAGATCTCTTTCCGCTTCATGTGACACTATCTCTCAAAAACAATTATTTGTATCTCGGGTAATTATTTAGCTTAAACCAGCGAGGCTTACTAAATTAAAAAAAACTGAGGGCATCTTTGAAGCATGTTTATGCGTATCTGTCATATGAAATCTTAGGTATGACATTTTTTTATCGAATTCTGGCTATCCCCTAATGCAAATACGGTCTCAGTAAACGGGTAATGCAGTTTTTACACGCACTGCGGTGGTCCCATTTCGATGAACCAAAACGCTAAACACTCGTGTACTTATATTTAGGTGCACGTTAAAAGCTAATCGAGGAATATAAAGTTTTCGGAGCTCTGCACTACGGTGCACGTCATAATTACAGTCGTAACACTTGAGAAATACTTATATTAAATGGACAAGTATAGGTACATTTTACGTGCTCTAATATAATAGGAAGCTCTCAGAAGTAAAGCATTTTCCTTACTAAATTTTTTTTTATCTGCAGAACTCCTTTCCATCACATTCATTAAAAGAAGCTATATTGAATGGCATGTTTCAGTTTTTATAGTACTAGTATTTTGACAAGAATGTTGTCTCACGGCTTGCAAATTCTGTATATGGGCGTAGAAGTGGAGTATAATGTACAATCAAATATTATGAGAGAACCGCATGTAGAACTAATTACCAAGAGCACCAATTCCCTATTGTATGGCCTGAAGCGGACACAATGCGACACGTAAGCCCTCATTTTTTGCTTGTGACTGTGTTCATGCGCGTACTGTTAAAACGCTTTCTAAATACTGGGCAAATACCTAATAAAATTTGACCATGCTGTTGCTACGCCGAAAGGCCCGTTATTACAATCAGCACGTAACTCTATAATCGACGCATGATGGCCTTTTGAGTGAACTCAGAAAGCCCTTACGAAAGCAGCAGTTACAAAATAGCAGCTTGTAATAAATGAGAGCTGAAGCGCTTTTGATCTTTCACATTCTGTGTTATTCAGGCTTCCTGTGTCACTTAACGCAACCCTTATCGTACAATAAAGACCCTCGAAAGAAGAAGTCCTTGCTAGGGCAATTTTAAAACACCTCGTTTCGAAGAAGATTTCTCTGAGATGTCATACGAGGTCTCGAACACAATTGTCTGCGTCCCGAAAAATTGTGTCTGCGCTGACCGATTCAAGAGAATTAATTTCCTATTCTACTCTGCCTTATTTTTCAGCGCACGTACTTGTATAGGGTAGGCGGTTTTTCATTTTTAAAACTTGCCGCGTGTGTTCCGAAGTTTCAAAATCTCATTACTTCTTTCCAGCGTAAAGAAGCACTTGTAGGAAGAAGCACTTGTAGAAAACATCTTCCCTCCAGCAGAGAAGTACTTTGGTTTGGGCTAGTTGGTTCATAGTGCTCATACTGAAAGGGCAGCGCAAAAACTCGGCAAAAAGAAGGACAGTGCCCTGTCTCTACTGTCCTTCTTTTTCCCGAGTTTTTGCGCTGCCCTTTCTACATGAGTTCCCTCCAGCGCAAGAAACTTTTTTCCGCTATGGGTATTCTTACTTTATTCTGCTAATACCATTTTCATCCTACTTTTATTTCGAATTAGGCTTCCATTCACTGGACATCCATGTCTCTTTCTCCCTCAACAGCACCGCCTTTCCCACGCAGGTTGTAACGCTATCCACTGAGTGCACCTCGTTTCAGCAGAGATTGGGGCAAATATACGTCCCCCCCCCCCCAAACAAATTGACGAAAATTAAAGGCGTCAAATTTTCAAAGATCAGAATTAGAAGGAACGATGTTTAGAAAAGAAGCTAGGACCACAAAAACGTTGAACGAAAGGTAAAACACAACGTAAAAGGAAACACCGTCTTATTTCTGTACTGCCATCAGTAACTTGTTTTTCAATATAAGATTACGCCGCAGACTTCCACAATTCAGTCCGCGCGGCTTTAGTTTTGTGTTTTACTGGCCGTTCTTCTATGTAAACAGCAAATGAACAACAAAAGTGAACTTTTCCCGCAGCGCTGCCTCACTAATGTCGTTTAAAGTATCCTTTTTTTGAAGGTGAAGGTTTACTCTGAATTTTTTCCCTTCACCTGATCTCTTTGTAACAACGGCTTTCGCGTTTTTCTTTTTTGTCCCAGTGCCAAATGAAAGAAACGGCGCCTCTTCCTGCTGTGTCACTTTGGAAGCTTCCGACTCATTCTCCGTCGATCCTTCCTTCGACGCTTTCTTTTGCTTAGTGGTTGTGTACAAGCGAAAAAGAAGTTAGGCGAAAGGATCGTCAGCCTTTATTTTCCAGATACTTAACGCGCACTTTCAATAAATAAATCTGTTGTAGCAAACAATGTAAAAGAAACGTCAAGTACGAACAAGGTCGCAAAAGTAACAGCAGTTAATTCAACCAGTCACCATTTGGCATTGCCCTGCAAGCAATATACACCTACTTTTTCAATTGATTGATTGGTTTATATGTGAAGTTCAACGTTTAGCACCACCATATGGTTTGGAAAGACGCCGTAGTGGAGGGCTCTGGAAATATTAACCACCTGGGGTTTTTTAACGAGCGCCCAAACCTGAGCACAAGGGCCTACAACATTTCCGCCTCCATCAGAAATGCAGCAGCAGCAGCAGGGATTTGAACCCGCGACCTGCGGGTCTTCGTTCACTTAATGTGTACTATTATTAACACAAAAGTAAACTTCGTCTTCACAATAACACAAAAGTAAGCTTGTTGAATAAAATTGGCAAGGCTTCATTGAGCCACGCAAGTTTTCAAACAGCCAAACTAGACAATTCCGAAGGCCGATCCCGATGCTGTTATTTTTTTCTAGGTCTTAGCAAGGTGGTACAGGTTGATTAGATCTTTGCTAGGCTTTAGCTGGTTTATGCTAGGCTTTCTCTATATTAATTTTCAGCGCAGAGAGCTTCGAGTGAATTCACACACACACTCACCTCACAGACACGACTTAGATGCCGCAACACCAGAGACAAAAAGTCGGGCTGAAACCAAGCTAACGCACCCTTCATCATTCCAGGGCACGCCATCGTTGGCGTAGACGCTTTACATCGCTTCAGCGTCTTAGCGTCTTATCGAAACCGCATTAACCTTTACCGTTCCTAAGTGTTGGAATAACGGTTGCCCACTTCGTTTTTAGTGGACCTGCTGGGAGTAGGGAAATGGGTCTGATTTATGTGGTACATAACTCTTTTATGATGACGGTAGTTTTTGGGTAGGCCACACACGCAGAACACAGCCTAGCTCATCCAGCTTCGCGGTTCGGATATCAAAACAAGGGGTGTCACTGGGGCCAATGTTCTGATGAGCACGCTAGTCTTCTTCAAGGTAGAAACTGCCTAACTGGCCTTGAAGGTGAATCCGCATCTCTAAACGTTGGCTACTTCCACACATCATATCGCAATGTTTTTATCGCTTTGATATTTCATTTTCCTGTGAACATCTGAATTCAAGATAACCATGTTCCGTTTGGTGGTCAAGATGTACAAAATTTGAATGCGCGGTTCCACTTCTCCGACAGCTAATCCAGTGGGCTGATTACTCATGCAGGTAATACGAAGGGCCAATCTTAGCGTGAGATTCCGAGCATAGCACCAGAATTTGTTAATTATTGATCTCCCATATTAAAGTAGAACATGCGGGTGGTATTCAAACAAGTACCTCACGAAACTGGATACGTGTGCCATGCAAGCGGTCAGGAAACCTCGCCCACATATTTGAAAAAGCCCACATATTTCGCGCTGAACTCTTAAGGTCGCGAATAATTACACATATTCTAGTAAACTTCCTTGGGGAGCGAATGGGCGTCAGGGTTTCTGTGCGATAAACTGTCCTGTAGGAACAAGTGACCATTTTGTAACCGTCTACACAACAGAAAGATGGTTGAGAAGGCACCCACATGGTTTTAAAATTGCACTTCAAGCTTTAAGCTCACAATTAAAGGTTATGAGCTTGAAGTATTCTTAGTTCATGACTACGAAGAGTGTGTCTTACAGATTTATGGTTGATGTTTCTTTTTTCTTCCTTCCTTTTTCTCTATTTTTTTGTCCACTTCGGGAAAGTATGGTATATATACATAGTTACGGTGCTTGGATGCTGACCCGAAAATCATTGGTTCAATCCCGGCCGCAGCGTTCGAATTTTGATGGAGTCGAAATGATACAGCCTCGCAAGTCATGAGGTTTCAGCGCACGTTAAACAACAACAGATAGTCGAAATTTCCGCAGCCCCCAACTACGGGCGTGCATCATATATAGTCATATCGAGGCTTTGGCACGTAAAACCCGAGATATCAGTATTGTTCGTTCTTTGACAAATGAAGAAGATGCGTTACATATCGGCCAGCTGCGGCCAGCAAAGCCCTACATCTGAACCCCCCCCCCCAGTGGTATTTTTCAAGACCATCTTGTTCCCTCAAAAAATAATGATGCTCATCATCATTATCATTATCAGCAGCAGCAAAACATCATCATCATCATCATCATCACCACCACCAGCACCACCACTACCAAAACCACCACCATTATCATCATCATCTGGGAAACGATGCGGGAAAGAGCCAATATACGCTGGCAGTTGTAACGGCAGCTGGGTGGGTAGGTATTGCTTCACCCCCATGCCTCGTGGTAAAAAAGTTCCTTTGAATAGCATGCGTATAAAAATAATTCAAATCGACATAGAAATGCATTCAGCAGCTGACGTGGAGAGGCTTATGACGCGGTTCGCAAGAACAGGACTTTTGCTGAAAGCGTTTCTCTCTAATTTATTACAGCTTATGAATCCCAACAGGTTTGATTACGTACAACTGCAATGGTGAGAACGCGTTTCGTGTAAGAGACTTACAGTAATACATTACGTTGGCTAATGCAGATGGTCATGTGAGGAACAAATTACTCCTTTTATTTCTCCGTGCGCGAGACCAATCTACAGCGCTTCCACATCTGACCCGTAAAATGACGCACCGCAAAATGTCGTCAGCAAGCGCTCTATTTTACGCACTCAAGCGCGAAGAGGTTTTATAAGTGCCACTTATCGTTTTATTCTTCCATGCACTTCGCGCACCAACTAGACTTTAAAGGTCAGTAAATGTTGTCCTCTAGCTGATCCAACCTCATTTTCGATTCTCTCTTTCTCTCCTGGAAAATCACACCTCATTGTGGAGCACTAGCATCGTCCTCACGACTGTTGCAAAAGCGCTTGCGATTTTTAGGGCAGAAAGTAAACGAATGAAGAGCGCGTTTTCCAACATTGCTAATCGATTGCCCCATCTTCACTGCATTCTGACACCTTTCCGCAGCTACTGGTAGATGGCCCACCACTCTCAGCAAACTGTCGCTTGGGTAATTTTTTATCTCGAAGTGCCCCGTTTCCACGCTGAAGCTGGGCAGTGTACCTCATCTAGCTGTGTATACTCTATGGTTTTCCCTTTTTTCTGAAAAGTAAATTTGCCAGGGCTTCATCGCTACACATTATGTAACAGCGTATGACGCCGGTGATAACGTCTGACCGAATTCGATTAGTATGATCTCTCGCATGCTTTCAGTAATGAGTAATGTTTCTGGGACAGTGACGGCTAATGTTAGTTGTTTTTTGTTTTAACTGCAACATTCTCTGAATCTAGTGTGATTCCGAATACTTTGTAGTTTTACCTGAAAAATCGCCAAGCAGTGTAGGGTTAATGGCAACTCCTGGCGACGAAAATGAGTGTATGAAAGCAGGCACCCACATGCCTTTACCGTGTAGAATTTTCGGCAATGCACGTGATATGTATAGCAAGCTATTATTCAGAACTTCATACTCATTACCACTGGACTTGTTTCCAGAGCAGAAGAAAATTACTTTATATCGTCACAATAAACTGTGTCTAGAGTGCATTCTGTTATGTTAGTACTGCCGTTCTAAAGCACCACTTGTTACACACCAATGCTCATGTTTTATTGTGCAACGCATGACCAAGAAATATGAAAATCAATCAATGCCGACTCGCCCAGCGTTCATCATTTTTTCCCTTACTGAAGAGTTTGCTGTGATCAACTCGCATTCGGTGCAGCTCGGCCAACAATGGTGTGTGCTGTGCTTACGCGAGTAAAGGCTTAAAAGACAGCGCAAACAGCACAAACAGCGAAAGCATTTTCTCTCAAAAGGAGAAAATCGAGCGGCCATGGTCGTGCGTTCCAACTGTAGGTCATGGTAAAACCTGCCACTTTGTCAGAATTAAACTGTTTATTTCCATTATAGAATGTATCGTAATCTGGTATTCGTTGGCGCAAATTAAACTCGCTATGACATTTATTTTCCTTTTGTATGTATCTTATGCTCGGCAGTGGTTTCCTTTCAAACTTCACGACAAAATCACCAACTAGATCGACTCAACAGAGTGCGTTCGCTGTCCAGGCTTGACGTGCACAAATTACAGCAAGTGTCGGAGCTGCTCCTCTTCTCACATTCTGCATGCTCTTAAAAACTTTCAAAGTAATCGCATTTAGGTTGTGCGTCGTCGCGAATTCTTGACTGGATTTGCCATCGTGAAACAAAGCCAACAAAACGCAGACAGGGCGATTTTCTCTAATTCAAGAGTGCTAACTCAGAGAATAAGTCTTAGGAATCCGGATTATTTTCAGGCTTACAGATTAGTTTCAAGTTCCCCGGCTCTGTTCCTAGTGCACTTCTTTTTATTTTATGCGTCTGCTTCAAACTCATATCTCACTGAGGCCGTTTTTACTATTTCCGTATTCAAGATCTGCGTGACGCATCGGTACAGAATTGACATCGCGTGCGTAAGAACGTCACGCATTTATTATTCAAGACAAAAGTCTCCGTGAAACTTATAGGCGTAAAGAGATGACGCCCGAAAAGTCGACACAGAGCATTTTACTTTCGCCTGCCACTATTTTCCAAAATTGCTTCTACTAGTGAACCACGCTAGATTGGTAGCTTTTGTTTACCAATAATTATCTTTTTTTTCTTGTGTGTGTGTGTGTGTGTGTGTGTGTGTGTGTGTGTGTGTGTGCGTGTGTGTGGAAAGAGATTTTCAGATTGAGAAGAGAGTAATGTAGTGAAAAGCGGCAACAAGAAAAGTTTGTATACGCTTTTTTCTATCTTTTATAACAAAGACTAAGATAACTTATATATTAAAAATATGCAACGCACAAAAATATCTACCATGGTAACTCCGCCAGTATCAACATCCAGATGAGCACCACCGTACATGAGCGCGCCCTCCATAGTTTTAACCATATGCGTACCTGAACCTAATCTGTTATGAAGAGCCACTGTATTCCTCTTGTGTGCCGCAAAAATAGCGCACATTGCGCAGTAGAACTGTAAAAGGAGCCACACAGTGACACCATCCACTTGGCTGCCCTTGCATAGCTTCGGATATCTGTTTTGTTGGTAGCAACAAATTTATTAATATCTCTGGCGAATTGGTGGCCTGGGCCTATTGTCCCAGGGCCCAGGCCACAAATTTGCTCTGAGGAAGACAATAGACTATGTCTCTTCGCCACCTCGTACGCTTACTAGATGACCCACAGTTGATCCTGGAGGTTGAGCTGCGCAGCACGGCTATCCACGGTGCCACAGCATCATTTGGGGAGACTGCATTTTCTTTTTCTGGTAAAGCTGCACATACCCCGAGACTATGGCATTGTTTTTTTTTTCAGATTTTTTTTCCTGTGTTAGAGTGCTGATGCAACTGGAGTCGAAGAAACCTACCGAACGATGATAAAACAAAGACGCAAACAGTTCTCCCTCTATCTCTCTCCTTTTTATGCACAAGATTATCGCCAGCCAATCAATAGCTGTTTTGCAATTGCCTCCAGGGTATTTTCGTTTAAGAGTGACGAAAACCTTACGTCATTCCTGCATACATAGCGCCCCCCTTCGCACCCTTTTCTTTTTCTTTTTTTAGCTCTAGGTGCTTCTATGTGTTATGGTTTATAGAGATCCCCAGTCATTGCCCTCTTGAGCCACTGAGAAAGACATATGCGGTTTTGTCTTGCAAATTTCCTCATTTCCATGCACTCGTTATTAAAGCCTCGATCCCACCGATGAAGAGGCTTGAGAAAACGCAGCTGGCAAAGACGCGGTGCTCATCTTCTTTTCTGTTTCTTTTCTCGTTTCTCTATAAGACCGTTTCGTGATGAGGTGGTGCACCTGCGCTAACTAGAAGCTGCATATTTCACGCATGGTAAAGCAGGGAGACACGCAGCACATGCTTTAGAGAGCCGTAGATGCGTGAAGAGCTGCGATCTTGGCGCATTCGTTTGCACCAAAGTTTTTGTTTTTTTGTTTTTGTTTTTTTTGTTCAACTGGAGAACCTTTTCTGTCTTTAGAACCCTGCATGCAGAATTTCAGCTTACGCAATCAGTTCTTTCAGTGCCTTTCAGGAAACTGTCTCAAAGACGGATTTAGGATTGTATACTTGAGTAAGAGGAGGAGTATACTGCTGTTTGCGTTTCCTGGGCTAAAGCATATAATTTGACACAACGAGATGTTGGCCAAGTCATGAACGAACACTCGTGATGTGTTAGAAGAAACTTTGCCAGTATATAATTGGGAAATAACTCAGTAATACTTTTTTGCCCTATGAAAAGCGCCTTTTTTTTTCTCGTCATTTATACCTCTGTCCTTAGCGGTGCAAAAGAGACGGAATCAGGTCCCCTATGCACGCAGGACAGCTGACGTCGTTGACGAGAAGCTGCTTTATTTGACTACAATATTATTTTAATCAGCAGAGAATTCCAAGTCTTTCAAATATTTAAATAATACATTCAATGTAAAAACGTTACAACACAGTACCCTACCCATGTACTACACTGAAATTCTTTGCTTTCAAAATACTAGAGCTTCAATTATAACGCAAATACGTTAAGTTGAGAGTGCAGAAAAATCATCACCAATTATGCTCCTCAATGTGGCCGCGACTGCAAACTAATGCATCAGTAGAAACACTTGCCTACGAGACTGTAATAATTTATAGGGTAATTTGCAATTCGTTAATAAGTGGGCATGCACAGCTCGTAGAGTGGTGCAACCTATATTTAGCGGCAGATTTTATTGCAAAACAGTCACAGAATGCAATAGACGTCACCTATAGGTTGAGAATGAAGTGACCTGAAACATGTGTCTTTACCTCCTGCTGATTTCTTTATGTGTTTGAGAAGTATTCCTCAAGAACGTGCAGAGACATTGCTGTGAAGATGGACGTAGCGCCAGCGTTAGAATTTCAGGAAAAGAAAGTACGCTGTTCTTTTTTTAATGACTTGTTCATTAACTGGACCTTCGCGTTAAAAATAAATGCATTTGAAATTATGACTTCACGTAGTGCTTCACTCCTAGAACTGTTGGAGAATAAAATATGTGGTGGCTCAGACGGTGCGTCTATCGTTGGCAGCACTGGCCATGCTTCAGGCGAGCCGGTGATGCTCTTGTCTTGCTTGGAGGATTTGTTGTCGGTGTGTCTGGACGCTTGAGGTGGTATGCCGGTGGTCGTTTGGTGAGGTTCAATCCTTGCTTCAGCACTGGGTTTCCTCAGGGGCCTCCGGCGACGAGACCGCCGGCGTCGTACTTGGGCAGCGGCCTCCCTGTGAGTTGAGCCATCCCGGACCATTTGCCTCAACACTTGCATTTCCTTTTTCATGATTGGGCAATCTTTCGACGATGCTTCGTGAGGGCCATGACAGTTTCGACATTTTCGAAGTTCTGCCTGGCAAGCGTCTGCGCTATGTGATTCTGAGCATAGCGAGCACACAGCCAGGTTTGTACAAACAGCACTGACATGTCCCAATCTATGACATTTCCGGCATTGAAGGGGCTTTGGTACGAAGGGTCTGTCTAGAAGCATAAAACACAACAAAGCATCAGTTTTCTTTGTGAGTTTTGTTTTCTTATTTAGAGCGGACTGCGCCTTTGGAAGAAGCAAATGAAGTATTTCATGGACACTGAATACCAGAGCAAAGCTATTGCATCATATCTTCGTCTTGCACAAACAAAAATGAATAAGGCGCCTTGTTCGCTAGACCTTCGATAATTGTGTAGTGGTTTCGAAAGTGCTATAACAAGATTCAGCGCCGAAGTCAGACTATCCTGCAACGTCCGCGTAATGACTTACTCTCACACTGTCTATCTCGTTTATTATCTTTTTTTTTCACTGATGTGGCAGTTATAACTCTAGTCATAACTCGTTTGTAATTTTTCGTGATCATAAACGCGCGCAAGCAGGGTGAGGAGGCGTTCCACCCTCTTCGCTTTATCTGACAGGGGCGCAAAGTCTGTCACCTCTTTTCGCTAAGTCAAACGTGTCCCGTTATCGTTTAATGTGCTGCGTCATGGTCATGGATGTTGTGACAGTAAGGATGACCAATGACTTCTGACGCTGCATCCAGACTTTTTATTTTCCACAGTTACCACCAAAAAAAACGAGGATGAAAAAAAATTAATCCAGCTTTCCTTAGTTCTGACAAGCCTGAAGGGGGTGTCGAGCTTGGCAGCCTTCTTTGTGTCTCTTCAATTTTCTGTCTTTCCTCGTCAAACTTTTTCTTCTCTTTTTCTTTTTGTTTTTCGTCTTTCTTCTGTATTTATTTCGAAGTATTCTATTTTCTCTCCAACGCTTCCTCTTTCTCTCACTTTTTCTCAATTCTTATACTTGGTTTCACCCATGTTACGCCAAGCGATGACCGCATATGAGAGCACACGATAGCCCTAGCCTATAAAGAATTCCGTACTTATTGTTATCAAGGTTCTTGACGAACAAGAAGAAGACTTCATGTTCACCATCAAGCTCTCAATATGCCACAGATGACTATGCTTACGTGGTTCTGCCTGCTTTATGCCAAACTACGACAACATAGAGTGAAACAATACGATGACAGCATATGACACTCCTGACCTCTAGATTTCTCCACACCTAAAACCAAACAGTGCTGATACACTGTTGTGAAATGTGAGAAAGTGCATAGCATGATCACGCAGCGCTTCCCGTTCGTTCAGTTGCGACTGGTTCGTTTACTAAAGCGTCGACGACGTTAATACTATACGTAAGCATGTTTTCCCGGTATATGAGTAGAATTTGTCGAGGAGATACACAAACTCTGTGTGCAGCAGTTCATTGATTGATTGATTTATATGTGGGGTTTAGTGTCCCAAAACCACCATATGATTATGAGAGACGCCACAGTGGAGGGCTCCGGAAATCTCGACCACCTGGGGTTCTTTAACGTGCACCCAAATCTGAGCACACGGGCCTACAACATTTCCGCCTCCATCCGAAATGCAGCCGCCGCAGCCGGGATTCGAACCCGCGAGCTGCGGGTCAGCAGCCGATTACCTTAGCCACTAGACCACCGCGGTGGGGCTGTGCAGCAGTTCAGATGAGCAGTTGAGATACGTGCCATGTGCAGCGAGTTCCTTCAGGTTATTCTCGCCTTATGATGTGTCGGTCAAGTGACGGTGAAGTGCATGAAGGAGGAGCAAATGTGCGGTTTACGAGGCGGTGGTTCTCGCTCTTGCGTGACACAGGAGTTAACGGCATGTAAGCGAGAAACATTTAGTGATTTTAAGTTACATATTGCAATTACTTCATAGTCATTGGTGGTATTTATATCATTTTGAACCATGATCGTTTATCCTAACCTGGTTTTGAGCGTGTTAGTCATGTTTTTGGTCTATAGTGATCACCTTATTTTGAGATTGACCACGCCAGATGGGTGACAAGCTGGGCCTGTTAAGCGCTACGCAATTAGAACGCACCATCGTAAGAAGTGCGTCATCGTTTCATTTTGCTTCTCTTTTCAGTCGATTACAAAGCTTGTTTTGTTTCGCATTCGAATAATGGTGCAGGAGCACGGGACTATGTGGGGATACTTCGCTCCTAAAAGTGGAGAACCCTGAGCATGGCTATGGTTCTCATATTATAAGCTGCAACGTCTATCACCTACGTCGTTAGTTCTTTCACAAGAACTGTACACACAGTTACACAGAGATACCTTTTCAACTGGAATGATAAGATGTTTATGGGGTGACTTCATGTGAGTACATTGCTGCTATGCTGAAAATTGGGCTCCCGAAAAACAACATATTCGTAAGTCTCAAATTTCAGCAGTGTGGGAGTCTTGAAACACTGAGAGCGAGTATGTAACTTCCCTTTCAAACATCCTTTTCCCCACTGCTATGATTGTTACCACCATTACGAAAAAACTGTCATGTATGGTATCTGTGTTGCGTTCTATTGTAATATCACCGATTATATGCGCACATTGATATTATTGTTTTACGGATTGTTATGTTATATCTGCACATGATAACTTCAAAACATATAAGGACACTTTCTCTTTTCGACAAATAATGGCGAAGTACAGCGGTATTCAAATTGTATACTATAGGTGGTTCATATTTGTTGCGTTTTCTGTCACTGAACGAACTGTGTTTGGCATGTGAATTACAGACCCCCTGTGTTACATGTTCGTTAAGAGCTACGAAGAGGCTGACGCCCTAATGTGGGTGCCAAAATCTCCTTCTATTACGTTAACAAAAAGATTGAACTTCTCGAATTTCACTTTACGAACCAGCGTGCGTTTTCGAAGCACAGGAATGGTTGACTTTCTTATCTAGAAGGCTGAATCAATCTTTGCATGTAAATTACAACAGAAAAAAGAAAAGCAGTAGCCGACGCCACACTTAGACATCACCCCCTCAAGCTGTAACTTTAAAAAAAGTAACACAGTCACAAATCGGCATTAAAGACGCGTGCTTGATAATATATTACCAACTATAATACAAAGAGTCACTGGAAGCAAATCGATCAGTGGGATCGTTATGGAGAGTATGGGCTGCGGGGGCAAACGGCTTTGCTTAGAACGTGTGTTGTGAAGGCCAAAGTACTAAATGCGTAACGACGCCAAGGACCATTTTGGACGGTCGGGCTCCGAGACTCCGCTGGCAACAACAGCCATTAACTCTTCACTCGCTCGCACTTCGTAAGGACGCGTGGACTGTTATCTTTCCGCAACGACGTGGCCCACCCATTAAACGGCAGTGACGCGCATCCACTCAGCTGTTATCTGAACCTGAATGTCAATTATGGTGGCCACAATATTTTTTTTCTCAACTCAGACTGATAGAACAAAGAGGATGCAGTAAGACGAAAAAATATTTACCATACTTATTCAGCTGCCTTTGTGAGCAGTCAGAGAAGCAAACGTGAATATTCCTAAATATATTAAAAGAAACGGTGCTCAGTAAATTGCATGAGCTAAAAAGGGAGAGAGAGAGAGAGTAGCAAGTGAAGAATTCGGTCATTTGTAATAGCGGCTGGCTACAGTTCATGGTTGTTTGTGAAAGTAGCCCTAGTTCCAACAAAGGTAATTACGTATGGTTATTTTACTTGTGTGGGTGAGGCAGTTCATAAAGCTATATCAACACCACTAATCACACAAGCTGCAACAGCTGCCACGTACCCACTCTAAGATGTAAATCACGCCGACTGAATCGATTCCCACTAATTTGGTAGTGGGTATTCTCTAGCGTCAATCAAACACTTCGGACGATTCAGCAGAGTCATTTGGCAGGATGTAACTGATTCAGCCGAGAACCTGCACTTAAGGCGCATGTGTTTGTTCTTGCCTCTGCTTTTGCACAGTGGCACATGAAGGAGTGCAAATGCGCCTCTATTTTTTTTCTTTGAATGTATACGACAATCTTTAGCGCTGCCCATGGGTTACAGTGAGCAAATATTTTGAGCAAAGGATACATAGGGTTGTGCCCCCATCTTTCGGACATTGGGGGGGGGGGCGAGGGGGATTTTGTTTCAAGTTGAAGGGCTCGCATATTTAACAATAACATGACGTGCGCTGTCTGATCGTACCGGCTTAAAGCCGGTACGCACCGATGATCTCACCAGAGAAGGATTGGCCACCCTGGTGCAGTATCTGGCCACCCCCTCCCGTAGGCATTCGTCAATTAACTCACGGCCCTCAGTCCCCACCAGCTGCGGAGCAACTGACCACGGCGGCGGTCAGATCTGCAAAGCAGCAGAGGGTGCTAGGAATCTCTGGATACGGACAGGCCACCATTGGAACTTGAACTTAGCAACGTTTAACGTTACAACGCTATCTAGTGAGGGAAGTCTAGCTGTATTATTCGAGGAGCTAGAAGGCATTAAATGGGATATAATAGGGCTGAGTGAGGTTAGGAGGACAGATGAGGCCTATACTGTGCTACAGAATGGGCACGTCATTTGCTATCGGGGCTTGGCAGGCAGAAGAGAACTGGAAGTAGGGTTCCTAATTCACAGAAACATAGCTGGCAACATAGAGGATTACTATAGCATTAATGAAAGGGTGGTAGGCATTGTAATTAAACTGAATAAAAGATACAAAATGAAGGTAGTACAGGCTTACGCGCCTACATCCAGCCATGATGACGCTTCAGTTGAAAGCTTCTATGAAGACGTGGAATCGGCAATGATTAAGGTGAAAACACAGTATACTATAGTAATGGGCGACTTTAATGCAAAGGTAGGGAAGAAGCAGGCTGGAGACCAGGCAGTAGGAGATTATGGCATCGGCACTAGAAACGCCAGAGGAGAGCTACTAGTAGAATTCGCAGAACGCAATAATCTGCGTATTTTGAATACCTTCTACCGAAAACGAGAAAACCGCAAGTGGACATGGAGGAGCCCTAATGGCGTAAATAAGAACGAAATAGACTTTATAATGACTGCACACCCAGGAGTCGTGCAGGATGTGGAAGTGGTTGGCAAGGTAAGATGCAGTGACCATAGAATGGTACGGGCTCGAATCCGCCTAGACTTGGAGAAGGAACGACAGAAACTGATACGCAAGAAGCCAATCAATGAGCTAGCACTGAGAGGGAAAGTACAGGAATTCAGAGTGTCACTGCAGAACAGGTACTCTGCCCTTAGCGAGGAAACCAACCTTAGCGTAGATACAATGAATGATAATCTGACGAGTATCATCACGGAGTGTGCAGTGGAAGTTGGAGGCAGGGTAGCTAGACGGGACACCGGCAAGCTTTCCCAGGAAACGAAGTACCTAATTAAGAAGCGTCAAATCATGAAAGTGTCAAGTACAACAACCAAAATAGAACTGGCAGAGCTTTCGAAGTTGATTAATAGACGTAAAGTATGCGATGTAAGAAGGTATAACATGGAGAGAATTGAGCACGCTCTGAAAAACGGAGGAAGCGTCAAAGCAGTGAAGAGGAAACTTGAGATAGGCAAAAGGCGGATGTATGCACTAAGGGACAAAGAAGGCAAAATAACTACCAATATGGATAGGATAGTTAAAATAGCGGAGGAGTTTTACAGAGATCTGTACAGTAGCCGAGAAAACCACGACCCTAATACTATAAGAACTAGCAGTAACCCAGACGACACCCCACCGGTAATGATAGAAGAAGTCAGAAAAGCTTTGGAGAGCATGCACAGAGGCAAAGCTGCTGGTTAGGATCGGGTAACATCAGATCTGCTGAAAGATGGAGGACAGATTGTGTTAGAAAAACTAGCCACTCTATTTACGAGGTGTCTCCTGACGGGAAAAGTACCAGAGTCTTGGAAGAATGCTAACATCATCTTAATACATAAGAAAGGAGATGACAAGGACTTGAAGAATTACAGGCCGATCAGCTTGCTCTCTGTAGTATACAAGCTATTTACAAAGGTAATTGCTAGCAGAGTAAAGAAAACATTAGAATTCAATCAACCAAAGGAACAAGCGGGATTTAGAACAGGCTACTCAACAATTGACCACATTCATACTATCAATCAGGTAATAGAGAAATGCTCAGAGTATAACCAACCACTATACATAGCCTTCATAGATTACGAGAAGGCGTTTGATTCAGTAGAAATATCAGCCGTCATGCAGACACTGCGGAATCAGGGCGTAGATGAAATCTATATAAACATTCTGGAAGAAATCTACAGGGGATCAACTGCTACCATAGTGCTTCATAAAGAAAGCAACAGAATACCAATAAAGAAGGGTGTAAGGCAGAGGGACACAATCTCTCTAATGCTATTCACTGCGTGCTTACAGGACGTTTTCAGAAGCCTAGAATGGAAACAGGTAGGGATAAGAGTTAATGGAGAGTACCTCAGTAACCTGCGCTTCGCCGATGACATTGCATTGCTGAGTAACTCAGGGGACGAATTGCAACTCATGATTACGGAGTTAGACAAGGAGAGCAGAAAGGTGGGTCTTAAAATTAATCTGCAGAAAACGAAAGTAATGTACAACAACCTCGGAAAGGAGCAGCGCTTTGCGATAAGTAATAGTGCACTTGAAGTTGTAAAAGACTATGTCTACTTAGGGCAGGTAATAACCGCAGAGCCTAACCACGAGATTGAAGTAACTAGAAGAATAAGAATGGGGTGGAGCACATTCGGCAGGCACTCTCAAATTATGACAAGTAGATTGCCACTGTCCCTCAAGAGGAAGGTATATAACAGCTGTATCTTGCCGGTACTTAGCTACGGAGCAGAAACCTGGAGACTCACAAAGAGGGTTCAACTTAAATTGAGGACGACGCAGCGAGCAATGGAAAGTAAAATGGTAGGTGTAACCTTAAGAGACAAGAAGAGAGCAGGGTGGATTAGGGGACAAACGGGAGTTAAGGATATCATAGCTACAATAAAGAAGAGGAAATTTACATGGGCCGGGCATGTAGCACGTAGACAGGATAACCGCTGGTCATTAAGGGTCACCAACTGGATTCCCAGAGAAGGGAAGCGGGGTAGGGGGAGACAGAAGGTTAGGTGGGCAGATGAGATTAAGAAGTTTGCGGGTATAAATTGGCAACAGCAAGCACACGACCGGGTTAACTGGCGGAACATGGGAGAGGCCTTTGTCCTGCAGTGGACGTAGACAGGCTGATGATGATGATGATGATGACGTGCACTGCCCAGCATTTTCTTCCCCAATTTTGGAATGTGAGGGGGCGGAAGAGGTGGAGTGCTCTTTGTTAAACATTCTTGATTGGTGAGAGCTTCATTTTCATTTGGGAGACCCGCCGCGGCATCTTAGTGGGCGTTACGCAGCCCTACTCATCACAAGGTGGCTTGTAAATTGAGCCATAGTTCAAGAATCGACGCATTCAGATGTTCGCAGACATGTATTAGTTGCACCAGAAAACCAAGCAGAACATAAAACGGCATGAATCGTAGTTAGATCTCAGTTTTCACGCTAAACTCCCAAAAGATAGTTCTTGTGTTTACTATTGTCGTTGTCGTCGCTACTGCCGTGATCATTGTTGCTGTCATTGTCGTTGCTGTCGTTCCCGTCATCGTCGTTGTTGTTGTCGTCGTCATTGTAATATTCATTGTTGTTGTTCTAGTTTTTCTATAAAAATCTTTGACGATCGCAAAATGTGACTGAGGTATAGCGCATCCAGGACAGGACAAAGAAGAAGACACAAAACACATACACAGCGCAAACTCTCAACAATGCAGTTTATTCCGAGAAGCTACAATACATATACCCTAACATGGCGCGTCACAAACCACGTGCTCGAACCGGAAATTGTGTATCTAAAGCAACTAATGCGACACTCGAATATTCTATTTCAATGAAAATGATACAGATTGCTTGTTGATAGACGTTTCAATAAACTTGGCGATGAATCTTGCTTTTATAATGAGCCTTGTCATTTCGTTAATGCTCCATCTGATTATGCCTGTGTGATTAAAGCCCTCTTTAATCACACAGGCATAATCAGATGGAGCATTGGCACCCGCACTCCCTGCAGTGAATTGCGAGGAAACCCTGAGGATGCGCCTTGCCAACGTTATTCTTGTGTACGATCTTGGCCTATATAGCATACATGACACTTTAATGGGATCCGGTAGATGACTCCTATGATGCACTCTACAAACCTGTTACGGTGATTCTTTTCGCACATACCTTTTTCTGGGTGCTCCGGTTTGGTCTTTTGGCAAAGACGAAGTAGGTGCTTCTGCAGAATGCTTCAAAGAGCTTCTTGGTTTTTACTTGTCGTCGACTTTTATTACTGGAGGGGACCAGCATATCTGAAGAATAAGGGTGAGTGTATTGGGTCCTGTCTCGCTACATTTTTAAGCAATTTGTACTTTATCAAGTAAGACAGAAACCTCAATGTTGTATTACAAGCTTCAAGTGTTCTTAAAATTTTCAGTTTTGTAGATGGTTTTCTACTATTTGTTGACAGCTGAACCGAACAGTTCGAGCAAGTGTGTTCCAGCATCCGATTCGCTGTTCAATAGAGTCTAGAACCCCTCAAAGTGTCTTTTGAAATGCCTTGTGACACTGTGATTTGGTTTTTAGATGTCCCATTTGTTTTCAATGACGATCAGACATGCTGTTATTATCACCTTTGTGCTAACAAGCCTATACTGCCATATAACTCGGCGCATTCAAAGCTCGTCAAGCGAGGGGTAGTCAAGATGTGCCATACTACCACTTTTAAGAAGTTCTGCCAGCATTGTTTGCCTTTAAGCATGAGAGAGCAAACAAAACGTTTAGCTGACTCGGGTTATCTACAACACAACCTGTCTTCTGTCGCGAAAAACCTTCTGAGGCAAATGGGCTCCGATGGAGCTACGAAAAGGCGTGTTACGCCTGCAAGAAAAAGTGTAACTGTAATCCCGTACATTCATGGTGTTTCACATAACCTGAGGAAATTAGCAGAACGTTGCAATGTGCAAATAATTTTCTCGGCACCCATCAAGCTAAACAGTTTTTGCC
This sequence comes from Rhipicephalus annulatus, assembly GCA_013436015.1. Lineage (NCBI taxonomy): Eukaryota > Metazoa > Arthropoda > Arachnida > Ixodida > Ixodidae > Rhipicephalus > Rhipicephalus annulatus. Next base: position 87,082 of record WOVY01004801.1, on the reverse strand, counting down.
AAAAGACCAAACCGAACTTCCCAGAAAAAGTTCTGTGCGAAAAGAATTTCCGTAACAGCTTTTTAGCGTGGATCACAGGAGTCGTCAACCGGATGCCATTATCATGTGATGCATGCTATATAGGCTAAACCGGTAAATGCATCGATGATAAACTCATCGAACATAAGAATGAAGTTGGCAAGGCGCAGTCTGAGGGTTTCCTCGCAATTCACTGCAAGAAGTGCGGGTGCCAACCCCTCTTTGATCACACAAGCATAATCAGGAGCACTAATGAAGTGACAAGGCTCATTATAGAAGCTAGATTCATCGCCAAGTTTGGTGACACGTGCATCAGCGAGCCATCTGTATTATTATCACTGAAATAAATAGAATATTTGAGTGTCGCATTAGATACACGATTTCAGGTTCAAGCACGTGGTTTGTGACGCGCCATGTTACGGTATATGTATTGTTGTTTCTCGGAATAAACTGCATTATTGAAAGTTGGCGCTGTGTATGTGTTATGTGCCACCTTCTCTCTTACGTCCTGGATGCCCTACACCTCAGATACTATGGATAACCAACAAGCCCACCGTGCATCCTTAGTTGTACAATGTGAATTAGTTCTGTTCTCCCAGCAAAGTAAAACACATCTCAGGAAAACAATACCTTGCATACGGGGACAATTTTGCGCACGTATCTTGTAAAAGTAAGAAAGAAAACTGCAAGCACAGTAGTAAATTATGCAGTCAGTACAGTGCGCTATAACACATGCCAAAATATATTCCAACATAAGTGTACTATTTCATCTATAGCCCCTCCTACGACTTCGTTTAGACGGCGATATTTTCAGTTGCTAACTCTGCCGTTTTGTATCTGCGGAACAATATGAACTACAATACACTACAATAAAACCATACAGATCACCACGTTTAAACGAATGAGTTGCGCAACTTTAAAACTTGTCAGTTCGGCCTCATGACACCTCATGACATGAAAGAACAAAAAAAATATTCGCGTACAAAATAAGATTGACTGGACCTTGTGGAAACCCACAGGTGCAACAGTAGATAGAAGGACTGAAGGCTGGGCCAGTTGTGAGAGTACTTGAACATATTTTAACACAACATTTGACTATACGTGGACGCAAGAGAAGAAGGAACAAGCCGCAGCGCCGCGGTTTGTCGTTTCCTCTCTTGCGTACGCGTAGTCATGCGATGTGTTAAAATTCCTTCAAGAACCGTAGGTAGCTCAAGCACGCAAGCATATGCTCTCACGGGGACCGCCCTGCACGTTTCCCAATGTAGATCCCCACCCATACGCAATAGATTTGCGTCCTATGCTTAAACATTTCGTGATAAGACCGCCATAGGATTTCGGCTAACGTGACAAAGCGCCAACCAAGTACAGAGACTTTATCGCATAGCTGGACTAGTTGCAGTCACGTCAGTCTATCGTAAGTAATGAATGAGAAGACGAGGTCTTATTCAGTGAGCCTAATTTTTGTTGGACACACTGCATCAGGCGCGTAGGCAAATGAAACAGCCCTCCCCCTCACACCTCAGATTTTCACAAAGACGGTTCTTTTACCCAAAATAAGCAATAAAAATTGGTGCTTTTTTTTCAAATAGTCAAGGTCTTCAGCAAGCCCCCCCCCCCCTTCCCCGGCCTTCTAAAAGCGTTCCTGACTATGTGCCTGCTTTGAATGACAACATTTGATTGACGATAAAGAAAATACTTTGGTAAATATTTTTGCGTAGGCCACATCTTATGTGGGCTTATTCATTCAAGCCTTGGTGTTCCACTGAAAAAGCTCGACTGAATAAAGACAGACATAGAAACTGTCAGCAAACAAATCTCTGTCTGTGGTGTTTGTTCTGTGTGCCTTCTTGTTCACTGATGTCACCCTAGTTTAATTAGCCTTCTTTTTCGCGAAAGCATGAGCAAATCATGCTGCTTGTAATGCATGTCAAGTAGCGTACATTTGTCATTTTTTAGAGCTTCTACTTTACTGATTTTCTTCACCTTTTCCTTCCTGCTTAATTTACCACGAATAAACATCACGACAATTCACCGGAGAGAGGGTACTGGCGTAACCTAAAATTAGTCAAATGTAATATTCAAAGACCGCTGACTTAGTCTCTCTATTCCTGTTGATTTTCGCGGCTTATAACGTTTGTGCAATAATGATTTCTTCATTCTTAGAAGCACTTGAACACAAGCGCAAACTTCAAATTACTCTTCTGTTCACGATTTGCATTTTTTTTTAAATCGAACCCAAAGAAGTCATAAAGGACACTTCAATGTCTTGATGAAAATTATATTACTTGAATCTCTATGAATCCAGCTTACATGCGCTGTAGTTTGGCGCCTAAATACGTCTTCTTTCAATTCTAATAAGCATATTCTTGCACATCCGCATCATAAGATTGCCTTGATTTCTCCTAGGTGCCTACATACTGAAAAATGTCTCATTAAAATATAAATCTAAAATTAAAAAACGCAATGAATAATTTTTGCCCATGAAAGAGCGTTTTTCGTAATTCATACTATATAATGACTTTCGTCTCATATGTTAGCGGAAATGAAAGCCGCCGCACAAGTCTGTTCAACTTTTTTCTGTTGTCAGGCTGGGCTAAGAGGATGGACATGTTATACCCCTCAATCAGTCAGTCGGAAAACAGCAGCACACGTGAAAAAAATGTAAAAACTTTCAATCACGTTGCACCAACTATTCATATATTGTACCTCGTACCTTCATGAAGTAAAATTTTCTCAGTTGTTATTTAGGGGCGAAGCCCCTTATGCCATGGCTTAGTCCCTCCGTTGTAATAGCCACCAATTATTTGTCACGATGTTCACTAGATGGGGCTGCGGTCTAGTGACTAAGGTACTCGGCTGCTGACCCGCAGGTCGCGGGTTCGAATCCCGGCTGCGGCAGCTGCATTTCCGATGGAGGCGGAAATGTTGTAGGCCCGTGTGCTCAGATTTGGGTGCACGTTAAAGAACCCCAGGTGGTCGAAATTTCCGGAGCCCTCCACTACGGCGTCTCTCATAATCATATGGTGGTTTTGGGACGTTAAACCCCACATATCAATCAAATCATTAGATGGGGCTGCGCTGTTGCAGTACGTGAAGTGATCACTAGATGTCGTGGAGGTGCGCGTTGCGTGTGGTTTAGTATGATAGGAATTTGATAAGATGACAGACAGACAGACAGACAGACAGACAGACAGACAGACAGACAGACAGACAGACAGACAGACAGACAGACAGACAGATAAATGGATGGATGGAAGCTTCGCCGCACTTATCCTCATTCACTCTTTGGATATGTTGTGAATGCTTTTGGAGGTGGGGCACAGCATAATTATAATCTACGGGACCACGTACTGAAATCTGTTATGTACGTGGCAATTGAAATTCATGCTTGCCTTAATACCACATGTTCTCCAGTCTAGCTAGTCATTGCCTGTTCTGAATGCGTGGAGCCTTGTAAAAACAAAAGCTCGCAATACTCATTACATCGAGTGGCGTGTTCTATACAGGTAAGAATTTTAAAAGTCAGAACTTCTCCTTGAAGTTTTTTTTATAGTGTTAACCATTCACTCAAAACAATGCTTTTTATTGCATTCCACGTTAACTTGAGCCTTAAAGGCGGTAAGCCATTTTTGCTTGCAATAAGGAATTATTTTGAATCGTAAATGATTCTGGTCATTGAGATACACCACCCTGTTCAAATTAGGTAGTGAGAAAGTTGCAAGTGGGTTCGAAAAATCTCCTCGTTTCAAGTATACATATGTAATAATGTTGCACTAAAGTTGTTAAAATGTCTTCAGTGTGATTACAAGTTCTCTACTCGTGTTGTCTAGAATAACAGCCACTGAATAAAACGTTGACACGTGCACGTCAGTGGAATCATGGCTGATTTCCTTTATTCCATTAAATTTCGAATTGTCCTTTTATTTTCCCCACTAACCTGACGCAGGGTAGCCAACCAGACATTTCAGGTTAACCTGCATTCTTCTTTTTTTTTCCTTTTTTTCCCCTCCTTCCACTCATGGAGTGATAAATTGTACCTGTCACAGAACGGCACCCGATGGCACTGCAATAACGTTTCCAACTGCAAAAGTAATGTGCTCGAGAAAAACAACAATTTCAACACTGCTGAGTAGATTCGCCTAGCACCTGTGCGCACGAAGAGCGAGGAGGTACCTCCATTAACGTTAAATGCGAGGCGCGCGTCTGGCCGCGAGGTTCAATAGCAACAGTGCGAAATTCGTTGTGTATACTACATGGTGACTATTCGACTAGGCTCAGCATAGTTCATTCCCCTATGATTGATCAGCTTCTCGAATGTAGATGCTGTGCTCAGTCGCTCCCCCTGGGGCATCGGATTTCTCATACAGATTGAATTCATCACTATGCTCCTTCACGTCTATATCGCAAAAAAAAAAACACGGCTGTATAAGTTGGTACTATGTTGTATTCTAGAGCTCGCTATCGGAAGCATTGCGAAATCTAAATGTGTCTTCAGCGGTGATATTTCCCGTGGAGATGGACATGTTGCTCAACTAGTATTGCCCGCATTATGTAGGCTCGGCAAAGGCAATGGTTGCAGGCCTATCTCGTACCCCCTGAGACAAGCATGATAACTAGCTAGGAAGCGGTCGAATAGAAAGAAGTATAGTCACTTTGTCAGTAAATCAGTATTTATTGAAGCAACGTCAAGTGCTGTTTTACTGAGGCTCTACGTTGTCACTGCGAGGAATACATTGATTGTTGTGGCGTGAGCGCATTTGCACTCAAACAAGGTTGTTGTTGTTCAGGAACGGGTCGTATAGTACTGCCGAGTTCAGCCAAGGTTGCTTAAATATACACTTCTTTTCAAGTAGCATGGCTGTTTTCCAATCTTGAGAATAAGCCCTACTTGTTTCCAGTTTGTCTGTGTTGCAGTAAGTATGTAAGAAATTTTAATGTATATATGTATTTATGAAAAAAGCTTCGTGATGGGTGAACCATTTCAAGTATAGACTAAGTTATAGAATGAGTTCTCATTAGACTCATAAGTTTGTAACTAAGAAAGGAAAAGCTGCTTTGAGCATTCGACGAACAACTGTTTACTCAAATCGCATTTTGTAACGCCAAGCTGTTACTTCGTTACCAGGCTGTTACTTCAAAAACACCTCAATATATAAAGCAATCATGTCCGCGCCTTCATTGCTTGAATACACATGTTAACACGATTCTTTACCAGACATGAAGGCTGCATAGCGTGAGTTCACAATAGAGTCTCAACAACCGGCGCAGCTCACTGGTTGAGTACTGGGCTGCCACATAGAGGGCCTCGGTTGGATAGCTATTTTGTTCTTGGTGTTTTTTTTTCTTTCGTTTTTTTATTTTTGTGTAGCGCCGAAGTCTGTTGGCCCGCACGTCACTTTCGTTTCTTAATTCATATGATCGTGAACTACACAAAGACCCGATAGGCCTAAAGCATTGTTTCCGAGAGACACTTCGTATGGCCACAATATTTAAGAACCGACGTCCAGGTTGTAGTCATTGTCACGACATGCTGTGCGAATCCGGGCGCCATATTTCCTTCAGAAAGGACTCGTGTGTGAGATATACAGACGTTTTTTTGTTTTGTTTTTTTTCAAGTGGTAACGTTTGTTGACAGCTTTTACAGACTACACCAATTACTTCCTTCTCTGTCTGCCCCTTTCGTGTGTAAAGTTCGCGATGGTGGCCCACTGGCTCAGATGAGTTTGAAACTTCTACTCTAAACCATCCCTTTGATTGTCGTCACTAACGAACGTGTCGAGTCACAATTTAGTTCAATCAAGCTCCAAATAAACACGCTTAAGGACTTACTTAATAAGCTAACATGCAGATATCTGATTAAATATGTTATAGCGAATAGAGAGTGTTCCAATATTATATTTGTTTTCACTCGACACTGAACAAAACATTACGCGGTATCCGAAGAAAGCGAACGCTATCTTGCTTGGTAACACTACATGGTTAGTTTAAAATAATGTGTTTATACTGTATGCATAGTATTGCTCGAAGCGCCAAAATAAGCGGCCCAAAAGTTTCACGTTACGTAAAGAAGTACATCGTGGCACATAGACTATTTATTACTTTTATTTCTGTTTTTAGAATCTGTCAAGAGTTCCCACGCGTGACCAAGTCGATGGTGTAAGCCGAAGAAAAAAAATAAAAACACTGATTGGTTATTGCAAATTAGCAAATGTGCAGAAGAAAGCCGGGCTGTGAATCATGAAAAAAAATACTGAAAGCTGTGAAGTCACTGACAGGCGCCGAGGTAGTAGCATTGGGCAACTATTAGCACCACAGGTGGGGCGCGTTGCTAATACAAAATCTCCAATTTCGCACAGCCAGAAAAAAAAATAGAAGACGAAACTGCATCTGCTTTCCACCGCGGTACTTGACTCGTTACCAATAAAACTGATTAACCGTTGGCGTTTTGGCCAGATTTGTAACGTGAGCCTACTCAGAGGCGCGTATTTCAAATGCCAAACAACTGGCTCATGCATGCGTGTCATCGCGATAGCTTTATCGCTGTGGGTAACAGGACTTAAGTGTTGAGGCAGGAAGGCTAATGCATAGGCAGACTCGTCATGTTATCGGTGCGTGAGAAACCAGCGTTTTTTTCTTGTGCGCCTTCACTCAGATCCGGCGCCAGTGACTCAAGTTGCTCGTAATGAATCTTCGGAAATCCTCTTATCACAGCGTCCACCTCACCCTGTTTTGCTCTAAATAATCCCCTTAACAAGCTACACACCCACATTCACACAGGTTGAAGAGACCTACATACCTGAAGAAATCAAACACTCACCGATTCTAAATAAAGCAAAGATGGACAAATTTGCCCTCGTGTGCGTTCTTGGCTTAGCTAACGGAAGACATAGCAGCCGTTTTTTTTTTACGTATTCACTTCAGAAAAGGCTCTCGAAAAAGACGACTCTTTTTTTTCTGTTCATGGCGAGCGCAAAGAACGGTTTGTGGAGATATTTTAACAGAATTAGGCACGGGGTTTTAACAGCCAAATTGTTTTCAAACCAGGCGTAAATATTTAGTGTGCGCAAATCTGTACAAAGACTATCAATATCGTAAACAAATTGGCGCCATAATAACTAGGCTAATCCAACTAATCACCGCAGGTCCACTGAGAATGGTGAATGCAAGAGACAAACTATCATCGTCAGGAACAGTTATGAGCCACGGAAATTGGGAGAAATCCACAACTCACCGCTGGTCCACCGAAATTGAAGAAGGCAACAGATGGACGGTAAACTATTAAGATTTATACTAATTAGAAATTGTGAAAAGCTGTGATAAACCGCCAGAGTTAAACCAGACATAAAAGCACCGTGGCTGTTCGTTCTATCCTCACGAAAGCATATGTACGGAGTGCTTCAGCAGTACGTACAACGAAAAAAGGGAACGGCAACAGCGGCTCTGAGAAGACCCCGAAGCAATTGCAGCCCTACGTGAACGACGACGTTTCCTTAGACCTATGGGAGGTGTGAACGCTCTATTCCAACGTAATTTGCTGTCCCTGTAGTTTGGACATCCTTGTCGCGTCTGTGACTGCCTGTGGTTTAGCTCGAGCCTGTCTGCTGAGACGCAACCTAAAAGTAACTTAACATCACCTAGCTTAATCCTAGCATCAACCCTAACATCAGCCTACAAGCAACCTAGAAACAACCTACGGCATTACCTATAGCTAAAACCTAGCAACTACATAGACGCAATCACATTATACTTAAGAATTGTCCAGCTTCCCTGTTTCAAGTTTTGCACGACGTATTGCGCGCTTCGTCATTTCCTTCTTTTTTTTTCCTCTGGCTATATATGATCGACACTTACACCAGACCAACCAGTGCCATCTAAGTAGTACTTGCAAATCAGTGTCGCAAATTACCCTAATTACCATGTCCGTCCTAATTTTTCTTTAATCTGCGATTGTACAGGTCAAAACTACGGTAAGCACGTGGGGCACGTCCGAGGGAGCAACACGGGATGAATATTGCTCGCCTAGGGTTCTTTACCCTACAACTAAACAAAAAATGTAGTGTCTGCGGTTTTTCTTATTGTCGTTGTCGTTGCAGTCGTTGTCATTGTCATTATCATTCTCTTTGTCGTCGTCGTCGTTTTTGTTGTTGGTGTTGTGGTTGTTGTCGTCATCGTCATTGATGTTGTCGTCGTTTTTGCTGTTAATGTTGTTGTTTGCATTTTTACCCACGAAAATGACGCTGCTTTTGTCGGTAATCTAACCCGAGTCCACTAAAATTATCGGTGCCAGGCAAAACTTCTGTCTGCAAAGCTGCTACGGTGGGCGCGTAAGAAAATGTGTTTACTGATGTTCATAACTGGTCAAACAGCAAGAGGGCCGTGTTATGTATTTGATCAAGTAAAAAAGGAGAGCCTGCGCACTCATTTTTTTTTTCATCAGAAAGTTACAGGGCTGCAACCCACTCCAAGACGTACCATAAACGTTCTTTTTTAAGTACAATGTATTTTAGCGAGTTTCTTTTATGTTCTGTCTTTTTTACGTGTTCGTTTTTGTTTGACACTCGTACCTGCTGAACCAAGTTGTGATAATTGCCCTATTTCTGTGGCACATGCTCACTCACCTCTTGAGTTTCAGCTGACTGAGCACACGTTACCGATAGCTTAAACAGCATCACTGTCTCGACAGAATGAAGATAGCGCGTACTGATACATAATATTTATACTTTTTTAAGACTGAGAAGTTACCGATAGCTCTAACTGCAAGCCTGATAAAATCTCTGGTCTTGCCGAAATCGAACAGCGGCAATTTGCAAAACAGTGAAGTATACTGAACTCGGGGACAATTTTGATTGATATGTGGGGTTTAACGTCCCAAAACCACTCTATGATTACGAGAGACGCCGTAGTGGAGGGCTCCGGAAATTTAGACCACCTGGGGTTCTTTAACGTGCACCCAAATCTGAGCACACGGGCCTACAACATTTCCGCCTCCATCGGAAATGCAGCCGCCGCAGCCGGGATTCGAACCCGCGCCCTGCGGGTCAGCAGCCGAGTGCCTTAGCCACTAGACCACCGCGGCGGGGCATCGGGGACAATTTTCTGTGGCAATGAAGGGAAGGCTTGCGGAGCCAAAGTCGGCATGTGCCATTGCTGTAGAATATAGTGCCACGAATGCGTCCATGGTTTTCACGTGGAAGTAATAAAAAAGAACAACATTATTGTCTGCTCTAGATGATGTTTATAAATAGACGCTGCACGCACCGAAGAGATACCATTACTGGTTGTTGCTTTCTGAACAGTCATTTCGCGTTTCTGCGCGTCTGAAAACATCGCATATTTTACGTGCACATCATTTTCAAAGTGGCGTCTCCGTCTTTAGGTTAGCACGCGTCACCCTCCAGCTATTCCGACGACTCGCCAGGGGAGCTTGTGCCGAATTCCTCACACAAATGGCTATATAAGCAGGCGTGTCACATTGTATGCAGTGGGATTACTTGAACACGGCCATCATTCGAAACGCGAGCCAAACCGAACCACTTCGCGAAAGAGTACAGGAGTAGTAAGCACCGCCCACGTAGCCTTCCCTTCATTGCCACAGAAAGTTGCCCCCACGTATACGACAGAACCATGCCCGTGCGTTAAAGTGCTTTGGAAAAAAAGCTTACAACCATCACATCGGGGGAATGACAAATTTGGTTGCACTGCTCTCTATCCGCGTTTATGCTAATGTATAAAGCATGCTAATGCTAATGCTAATGTCGCCGCAAGCAACAGTGAAGTGTTAGCTCGTGTATACACGAACGGCTGCTACTCACATGCACACCACCGCACCATAGCGTGAATATTTCTATAACGCGGACAGTGCTTTAGCATGAATGCCAAAATTACTTCGAACCATGAGGTACCCTTGAGACGCAGACGTAGTCTACATGGCTCGTATGCCAAAATATGAGCGTAGCTGCTAAATTTACCCAGATACGGCGACGTACAACGCCAGAGTGAAAACCCGAAGTGAATCGAAATGAAAAAAATTTGGCATGTGCTGCTACTCACCAACTGATTCTCATGAAGTCGAGTACCAGAATGAGTGGGACCTACCGAAATTTTTATCGTAATTGTGCTTTCTCTGCTTACTTTTTCCTGAATGTTCAAGTTTCAAAAACTGGTGCATGGCGACCACACCTTCTTAAGCCTTCACTGCCTCGCGATACACAAAGACGTGAGCAGTTACTGGGATAAAGGCAATTTTTTTTCAATTCTGGAAGGAAGAGGAATATTTTCGCTTGATATTATTTCCCCCGCTGAAACCAGCAAGCACGATCGCTTCTACGCGACAGACCAGGCCTTCTGTGTGCAACCACAGGTCACACTCTTGAGATTTAATGAGGAGCGTGCCTCCTGCTGACAGTGGCACAAACGCTGCAGGCGCACGCACAAACACGATTACAAGCAAACGAAGAATGCTCGAACGTGTGAGCGGACAAAGAGAACGTAATGAGAAGCTGCGGTAACGGTGATTAACAGGGGACCGCTTCGAAGCGAACGACCCCGCAATGCGATGAGTGTACAAAGCAAGAAAATGACGAGCAGGTTGGAGCAAACAGAAGCGGGTGTCCTCGGTGGTCTCGTTTGCGCGGTAATCACCGCCCTGCGTATGCCTTATCTGTTCCAATCAACGTCAGCTACCCCAAGCGCTAATCTATTAATCATAAGCTCTCATTAGAATCGGGACCACCACAGAACGATCACCATGTTTGTTGTGCTCTTGAGGACAGTGACAATATGGTCGTGTTTGCTGTGTATGTATGTATGTATGTATGTATGTATGTATGTATGTATGTATGTATGTATGTATGTATGTATGTATGTATGTATGTATGTATGTATGTATGTATGTATGTATGTATGTATGTATGTATGTATGTATGTATGTATGTATGTATGTATGTATGTATGTATGTATGTATGTATGTATGTATGTATGTATGTATGTACGTATGTATGTATGTAGGTATGTACGTATCTATGCACGTTTATACGTAGAGTCACGCTTAATATAACTCGCAACATGGGAAGACCTAGCCTTACGAGCTCCAATATCACCCTTGGCTTCTACTAGCACTTGTTTTGGTAAATAAACGCCCTTGTCTTGGTTAGGAATGATCTCAAGGAAGAACAGATCACTTGGTTGATGTAATAAGGGCTTTCTTTAAGCCATGCGCAATAATTAAGCTCATACGTCCACGTGCTTTCGCAAGTCATGTTTATCGCTACCGTACCATGCTGCTAGATAAGTCGGGAATCATGACACGACCTCTTGTTACAGAGACTAAGTCATACGATGCCTACATCACTGAAGTAAAACATCTTGTAGAGACACTAAGCGAGGAAAAGCATCAACACGTTGGGTGGCAATTGCGTACACCATATACGAATTGCGTTCACATAGTGTCAATAAACTGAAATACAGAAGCACTGCGATTGTAACTAAGGAATTTAACTAGTGAAGCTGCGCTATCAACAATAGCACTGGTACAAAGAGTCACTCAGAGGTGAAGCCAATATCTAGAACATACCAGGTCATCTTGTTTGCCCGCATTTATATGTGCCCTTGTGACATCTTTCTTTGCGTCACTGACACAGTTAGAACCTTTTATGACGAAAGCTTCACCAATAATGAACTCCACCCTCCAGTTTGTTTTTCTTTTTTTTCATTTTCAAGGAGACGCTCGTACTGCGTCGTTACTAGAGTCGAAGTTGTGCACCAAAATGAGCTAAGTAAAGAAAGGAGGCTGCTACTTTCAACAGAAAGTACACCTTCCTTGAGTCTCGTGCGGCGCCCTCGAGTCTGAGCGGTATTTCCGTGAACACTGCTGGCCAATTTCCCCTGTAACTAAACGCGAAAGAACGTAGTAGAGTTACGACGTAAAGCGGCCGGCAGTTCATCAGTATTGAAGAGGCAACCTTGTTACGCAAATGAACGCGCAACGGTTGCTTTGGTAAGAACCAGCATTCATTCATTCTCGTCATAGAAAACCCTCAAGGCACGGGCATTGTCAAGTGCGAGCGTTTGATCTCAAAAATTACTCGCTGCACGCAGGGACGCCACTTAGCTTTCCCACCCCATATTGAGTACCGCACGGAAGTAACAAGCAAAATTGTAAATCTGCCTCTAGCGTACTGCAATAAAAGAACGCTTACAAAAATATCTCACATATACATACTAGAAAGCCTATGTTGATCTTTTAACTCATTATTACTGGTCCTTTCAATACAGCAAAGAGCTTTTGATTAAGGCTGCAAACAGTTTGCTTGTTTCTGTACCTTCCTTGCGTTGATTCGTTTACTTCCCAGTTTTCTGCTTTGAAAAAGAAACGGAGGGTGGAAAGAATGGTAGCAACACTCAAGGCATATATATACTAACACTCCCTATTATTTTGACTCGAAAGTGGTACACTCAACGTGTACTTAGAAATAGAAACAATGAGATAAGTCATCACGTGACGTTGCATTAGAAGTACGAAAACAGCGAAATGCTTATACTCGTGAATGACGTTAGCGTACGTAAATTCAGCGTCAGACAAAAGTTCACGGAAGCGTGGAGGCGAAAAGGTATAAGGATTTATTGAATAAATAATGTCATTCTCGATAGAGCCAGTACTTTTATCTATTTAACGATTGCTTCTTACTTGAAATTATAGCGTGGTTTTATACGCTCTACACCCCAGTAGTGACGTCATTGGATAAATGTACATAAGTGACGCAATTTTCATTATTCAATCAATTAATCAATCAATCAAATGTTTATTTCCAACGTTCTGCTACAGCTTCTTGAGGGTCCTTCAAGCGAAAATCTGTGGTAATCAGTTCGAAAGGGCCTAAAAGCCCTTAAGCTGCTAACAGCCTTCATTCTGCCTTGTGAATGCGCCTCTTGTGGTTACTGCATTTATTTCGAACTGCAAAAAAATTGTTCATTTTGGCAATGTGTATAAAAAAGAACGTCTCCAAACAACTGTGAAGTGTACAAAATAGAACAATAGTGTATTTGTCAAGTGTATGGCGTGTTAATTCTTTCTTTTTTTACACATCTGGGTGAAAAAAGGGCACGTATGGTCTTTAAGTAAATTTTAACTTTCTTTTACTCAAATAGCAAATAATATCTTTTTTTTTACTTTGGAAACCAATCGGTAAAGATTCAGTAATGCTTATGAATGTTCATCTTGAAGCATTTGCGCACACACACCGAAACAAAGATGAGACACACAAACGGGCGCAAACATTTCGAGTGTGAAAGTTTTCAAAAAAAATAATAAACCAGTTTCTAGATTTCCCGCATTTGTCTGTCATTTCTGTTCTGGTGTGCTTGCGCAAATACTTCAAGAGGAATATGTTCCACCCAGGCCGAATCGCAGTTTTCCTTTTGCCCGACTTTCTGGTGTAGACCACACGTACCACCGAACTCAAGTGCCTCTTTTGGTTGCTGACAATACTTACGGCACTCTTTTGTTTTCTTTCTTGGTCATTCTTCGGGCATCTTAGTCGAAAAGCATGCAGTCATGGAAAATACAAGTAGCAGGCATGTTCTTACACAGCTGTGAAGAAGTAGACAAAAGATGTCAAAATAAGACTTGAAATTCCCAGTATATGGTGAACGCAACAGCTGAGCGGAGAGGAGCAGTTATGTAGCGTGACCTCATCTTCGCGATAACTTTCTTTTTCCATATGCTCTAGTCAGAACAAATGGACAACGCAAACCTCGAAACCAACACGCGAGGACCGCCTCTAGGAATCGAATATGAATGGACGTGGCCGAAGTTCTCAGAACTTCGCTCCACATTGCCCTTCGTAATCTGTTTTCCCAGAAATCTCACTCTCCTGTCAGAACACCAGAATAACGGCGCTCCCAGGATCTCATTTACCGCTCCACCGAAATTAACCTGTACGCCAAGGCTAGACGATACTGATGATTAGGATGGTATCCAACAAGAATAGCATAACAACAAATGGCATGAATTTGTTGGTATATGTGTTTTCGTGTGCTCAAAAAACTCTAAGTGCCAAGTTTTGCACGAAAAACAGGAAACTTTTTATAGCGATAGCAATTATATGAACAGCCACGGCTGGTGTTTGCTGTCACCGCCACCATCATCACCATAATTCATATGTATATATATATATATATATATATATATATATATATAAGAAAGGATGTATCGACCATCGCCTTTCCGGCCGCAGGGGTCTTCTGCGCACGCGCTTATCTCGTGAGTGAACAAGGGGGGGGGGGGGGGGGGATGCCGCGCTATCACAGCAACGATCAGCACGCGCCTTGTGCCCCCAAAGCAGACGGGAGCTTCTACGAACTGCGCTCTCAACATGAAAAAAACGGTACCAAAAGTGTACCTGGAGTAAGAGAATTAAAGACAATGGAAAAGAGATGGCAAAGAGATAATAATTTCGGTACCTAGGTGGGTAGCCCGCGAATACTCTATATGGGGTAATTTTTTCAAGAGGTTTATGAAACCTTAGCAAGTCAGCCGAGGGTAATTTTAGATACAGCATGAGACTTTTCCTGTGCACTGTTCCACTATGAATTGAAGTGTTTACTGCATTTTCGTAAGAAATTCGTTCGAGTGTTGCCGACGTTGTAGACACGGAAGCTTCAGTATACAGTCAGAAAAGTAAGGCTTACAGACAGTGGTGCAACAAATACATCTGTGAAAGTGCAGCGGCACTAACGGTACCGTAGTTTTGTCTAAGCACCAGATAGTGCATATTTGCCGATATGTTGAAATTAAGCTGTCAGTGATTCTGTACATAACAACCTTGGAAAGAGGTTCAATTTTTTTGCTTTATACCCCGCTGTTTTACACCATCAAACTACGTCGACAGTACTGAAAGGCCCCGCCGCGGTGGTCTAGTGGCTAAGGTACTCGGCTGCTGACCCGCAGGGCGCGGGTTCGAATCCCGGCTGCGGCGGCTGCATTTCCGATGGAGGCGGAATTGTTGTAGGCCCATGTGCTCAGATTTGAGTGCACGTTAAAGAACCCCAGGTGGTCTAAATTTCCGGAGCCCTCCACTACGGCGTCTCTCATAATCATATAGTGGTTTTGGGACGTTAAACACCACATATCAATCAATCAATCAACAGGACTGAAAGCCATTACTTGTGCCGAGCACGGTGTCATGCAAACATATCAATGCACAACAGTGGATAAGTACAGCGATTTTGATGACGTGGTGTGTTTCAACGAGCTCATCTCTACAACTACACCGTACTGTTTCGGACCACAGCGAACAGGATGCAAAAGAAACTGAGTGGTGGTGTGGTTTCAGCTAGCACGGAACGCTAAAGGGAATAGCAGTGTGACCTGATGAATTCTTTTTTCACGCATGCGCACATAAGAAGCTCCCTAAGGCTTTTAATTTCGTGCAAAAGAGTGTGTCCGATTGGCCGAGCAATTGTTCGCAGAAGTCACCTCTTCCTTTCCTATATTTCTACCTAACTATTCCGTCATTCTCCTCAGCCTAATAGCGGCTACACATTGACGCGGTCAGTCTCACGCCATGACGGATAATACTTCATCATTCCCTCTCCTAGTCAACTTTCTAAATTAATTGTGACATGATCTCAAATTCACTAATTTAGCCTGTTTTTCGCATGTTCCAAAGGAACTAATCTAGCCCGAGGAGACAGGCCACAACGAGCTCACAACAGCATGTCTAATAGTGTTTTTCTAATACCTGCTCTTTTGGGTTAACAAGTCACAGAGCCTGCATAAGCTCATCTAAGTTTTACAATCTCTTCCTGATTGTGAGTGCGTAAAGCAGGATGGGTCTTAGCCGATAAGCTTAGCGTGGCATCCCTTCCGTGAACACTGTTCGAGCTTCTCGAAAAAGGGGTGCTCTATTCTTTTCCCATCTTCTATTGCACGAAAATAACTGTCATCCTTTAGTCACGGCCACTTTCACTGACGCGTCCACGAGAAAACTAAAAAGAAAAGATTCGCTTGCCATCCATCACGGCATCGAATCTTTCTTTCAGGCCGACAGCCACACGATCTACACACTGCCCCCCATAGGCGCCCATTCAATCCATCAATCTACACTTTTCCGGGACACCAAAGAAAGCGAGGTGGTGGCTGACTGGGCTAGCGATGACCTACTGGAAAAGGAAGTACAGCAGGGGCTTCTCCCTCAGTGCTGTGTATACTAAAAAAATGGCTATGCTGACTCTGCAGAAGCATTATATATATTATGAAACATACGAACGACGATCGACGAAAATCTGTAGATATTTGTTTATGGTAAATATCTTCCACAATTTGGTGTAACTATAGACACAAATATGACGTAGGGGACCAAATCCTTCAAACTCTTTTCTCCTCTCCAGCTGTCAGCACTTGTGCGTGGAAAGGTACTGCGGGCGTTCTCTTATCTATGCATCGATTTTGAGCCCATGTCTCCAAATTATCCATTTTTCCTTATTTGTCAACGACAACTTCTGAAATACATATATGAACCTTGTTAGCTTGTCTTGCGATATATTGTTACGGAGATTAAGTAAAGGAAGACGAAGGGTAGAAGGAGCTGACAGGTGCGCGAGTGTTCCGATCAGCCATTGTGACTCTTGCCTGTGGTTTACCTCTGTAAATGCATCTTGTACAGAAGTCACCAACCCCGTAACATATTGGTGAGAGGTGCTCGGTAACCATCAGGACACGGATCTCCGCAGCGGACGTTGCATCGCTTTTCCAGGCATGGCAAATGCTGAGCCCTCCGCGTCAACGTCAGCGTCTCCGATGAACACGGCGTCGCAACCACGCGTCTACACGCCCCTTAAGGATCCCGGTATTTTCTGCGGGACCGATGGCATGGACGTTGAAGAGTGGTTGGCCATGTTCGAACAAGTGAGTGTGCCGAACAGATGGAATCCCACACTTCAGTTGGCTAATGTACTGTTTTATTTGATAGGCATTGCCAAGGTGTGGTTTGAAAACAACGAAGAACAACTCACAAGCTGGGACCAATGCAAAGAAACCATGCGAGAGGTGTTTGGCAATACAGCCAGTCGTAAGATCACCACCAAGAAGGAATGGGCCTTCTGTGCCCAATCCCCCACGGACTCATACCTCACATACATTCAAGCCGTACTGGCCCTCTACCGAAAGGCCGAAAGTGACATGACAAAAGGTGAGGTTCGGGCATGTCCTGAAAGCAATTGCCAACGACGCGTTCAATCACCTGATGTGCAAGGGCTGTTCCACCGGGGACGAGATCATCAAAGAGTGTCGTCAGTTAGAGCAAGTGAAAATTTGCCGCATTCTGCAAGCATTCGCCCGACTTTCAAACACCGCGGCAACATCGACTTGCGAAGACCAGTCCGCACCACAACATCCATCACCGCCCATAGACCTAACACGCATTGTTCGTCACGAACTGGTAGCAATGGCGCCCTGAGTGTTCTACTCGCGCAGCACTGACCTCACTCCTCTTACTGTTCCTCTTGTTCAAGCCATCATGCGCCAGGAGCTTCAAAGCATCGGAGTGCATTCCGTGCGCTATGTCACCACGCCCGGAGTCAGCGAACGCTCTTTCGCCGTGTCCCCCTCTGACCGACGGTTTTCTCCACGTACTCGCAACCCGGCTGAGTGGCGCACTGCAGATGACCACCCCATTTGTTTCAACTGCCACTGCGTTGGACATATTGCTCGTTACTGTAGCAACACGTGGTCCACGGCACCTTCTGCAACGACCACTATGGCCCGTTTAGACAGTACCGCCCGCACCTTTCCACCTGCCTATGATTCCAATGCTGCTGATCATTCTCGAAACCTTTGATACAGCCGCTCGGCACCAGTCTCGTTCGCCACAGCCACGGCGCTTCTCGTCCCCCATGGCTTCCAGCTGCACCCTCTCGGAAACTAAGAAATGCAGCCCCCGGAGGTGGTGCTGATTGATGACTTCCGCAACAAATCCTCTCTCTCTTCCCAACAGACGAAGTGTAATAGACGTTGAAGTAGACGGCGTACCTGTACAAGCACTTGTCGACACTGGCGAAAGCATTTCGATCGTGAGTTCAAGCCCACGCACATGTTCAAAGGAAGTTCTGACACCAGCAGCTGCACAAAGGCTCCGTGTGGCTGATACGGCATGCCGATGGTTCTCCGTCTGTTCACTGCCCGCTTAAGTATAACCGACCACACTACTTCTGTCATTTTAGCCGTGATTTACCACTGGCCTTATAACGTTATCTCAGGCCTGAACTTCTTGTCGAATCATTCTGCTCTTATCGATTGTGCTACTGGCGTCCTTCAGCTAGAGCTGCCTAAGATAGTCGCTGCACCTCACACTGACCCACCGCGCCTATGCTCTTGTCAGGATGTGCGGCTGTCGACTCAGGCAGCCTCCTACGTCGTTTTGACCACACAGCCACAGGTTCCCGATGGTCAATATGTCCTCCTTCCTCTCGCCGACGTCTTTTTCAGCCACAACATCGCCATTCCCCACACGCTTGTGATTGTCACTGGCAATTGTACCTCGCTCCCACTTCTTAATTTCAGCTCGTGCTCTCAAGCGCTTCCTCGTTGAAGGTTCTTGGCCAATATACCTAATGTTGACGAATTCGAAATAGCGGCTCTCGCCACCGAGATTGATTTACTTCTGTCTCCTGTAGCTAACAGTCCCTGTTTTCCGCCAGATCGTTTCTCGAAGATGATTTCGCCCGACCTCAACCCTGCGTAAGCCAACGACATCCGTCGCCTTCTCGCATCATATATCGACATTTTTTAGGGCAAACATCTGCCGTTCAGCACCGTATAAACATTGGTGACACCAGTCATAATCACCGATGCCCCTATTGTGTCTCCCACACTGAGCGCAGCGGTATCCAAACGGAAATTAACAAAATGCTCATAAAGGTGTCATAGAACCATCAAACAGTTTTTGGGCCTCCCCTGTCGTCCTTGTGAAGAAAAAGAACGGTGCCTGGCGCTTCTGCGTTGACTATCGCCACCTCAACAAGATCACGCGAACAGACCTATACCCACTACCACGCATCAATGACGCGTTGGACTGCCTGCACGGTGCTACATACTTCTCATCTATTGATCTCCGGTCCGGCTACTATCAGATTTCTGTCGATGAAATGTAGTGTGAAAAGACGGCCTTCATTACACCGGGTTGTTTATACCAGTTTAAGATCACGCCTTTTGGACTTTGTAACGGCCCTGCGACATTCGAACGGATGATGGACTCTCTCCTGCGCGGATATAAGTGGTCTACTTGTCTCTGTTAGCTAGACGATGTGATAGCCTTTTCATCTACTTTCGATGGCCACCTGACCCATTTAGCTGCAATTCTCGCAGTCTTCAGAACATCTGGGCTACAACTGATTGCCAAAAATGTCAATTTGGCCGCCGTCAGATTGCCGCTCTGGGCCATCTTGTAAACGTGGATGGCGTCCAACTAGATCCCGAAAATATTCATGCCGTCCGCAGCTTTCCGGTGCTCCGTTCTACATCTGACGTTCGCAGCTTCATCAGCTTATGTTCGTACTTTCATCGTTTTGTGAAAAAGTAGGCCGACGTTGCCAGGTGACTCAAACATTTGCAGAAGAAGAACACCACATTCTCATGGGGCTCTGAGCAGGCTCAAGCATTCATCACTCTCATCGGCTACTTAGCTACGCCCCCCATACTCCCCTGAGAGCAATTATTCTATCGCTGAGAGAGAGTGTTTAGCTTTATTTTGGGCCGTCGCCAAATCCTGGTCATATTTATATGGTCGCATATTCTCCGTCGTTACAGACCACCACGCACTCTGCTGGCTGACTTTTCAGACCCAACTGGGCGTGCGAGTCACTGGGCTCTGAGGCTCCA
The DNA here is from genome assembly GCA_013436015.1 of Rhipicephalus annulatus. Classification (NCBI taxonomy): domain Eukaryota; kingdom Metazoa; phylum Arthropoda; class Arachnida; order Ixodida; family Ixodidae; genus Rhipicephalus; species Rhipicephalus annulatus. The sequence continues at coordinate 67,184 of WOVY01004801.1, read as the reverse complement.
GAAATTTTTGTTTAGCGTCAGCTACAAGTCTGGCCGTTTCCACAAGGACGCTGACTGTCTTTCTCGTCATTCAGTGGATCTTCCTGACCTTGCTGTGCCTGGCCTGGAGAGCAGCACAATGGTATTTACTGACATCAGTGATAAGTGCATCGAACAACGACAGGATGAGTCAGTGCGCACTATCAGAGACGCCATCCAGTCTGACATCCGTGACGCTAAATCCCGTATGTTAGTGCTGTATGGCGGCATCCTCTACCACTGCAACGTCAGCACTGTAGGCCCTGAGCTTTTACTTGTCATTCCTCGTCATCTACGGCCTGCCATACTTGAACAACTTCACGACGCACCAACGGCGGGACACCTCGGTGTTTCCAGCAAATACGCCAGAAATAGGCCAGAAGCCTGGACTGTACCACAGCGTGCGTCAATATATCGCCACTTGCGACCTCTGCCAGCGCCGGAAAAGACCTTTGCTGCCATCTGGATATCTTCAACCAATTGAAGTTCCCTCTGAACCATTTCATTGCGCGGGACTGACCTTCTTGGCCCTTTTCCGACGACGACACTGGGAAATAAATGGATTGCCGTCGCCACGATTATGCAACCCGTCACGCGATAACAAGGGCCATGCCAACCAGTTGCACCACTGACATCGCGGATTACTTCTTCACTACGTCACCTTACACCACGGTGCAATGCGACAGCTGCTTACAGACCGTGGCCGCTCTTTCTTGTCCAGAGTTATCGACAACCTCCTTCGATCATGTGCCACAGTGCACAAGCTATCTACCACCTACCACCCACAAACTAATGGCCCAACTGAACGTCTTAACCACACGCTCGCAGAGATGCTTTAGATGTACGTATCCCAAGATTATTGAAACTGGGACACCACGTTGGCCTATGTGACTTTCGCATATAATTCCTCTCGACACAACACCACAGGATTTTCACCTTCTTATTATCTGTATGGTCGCGACCAGATGTTGCCATTTGAAACCACCTTGCCTCTCGTGCCATCTGCTTCCGTGTACGCTCGCGAAGCCATTGATCCGGCTCACATGGCTCCTCAAGTTGCCAAGTCTCGTCTCACCAGGTCACAAGATATGCAAAAAGCCCGCTACGACTACCGGCATCATGATATAACGTTTGCCCCAGATGACTGCATGCTCTTCTGGTCACCGTGTAGCCGTGTAGGTCTCTCCGAAAAACTTTTGTCCCGATACGCAGGACCCTACCTAGCCTTACGTCAATTTAGCGACGTGAATTACAAGATAGCGCCATTGCACTTCAATACGTCACCAAGTACGTAGCTTGTTGACATTGTCAATGTTTCGCGGCGCACGAAACCCTACTTCTCTCGCACTTCTCCGGACTCGCACCGAGACGGTGCTCCAACGCCCGGGGTCATGTTACGGAAATTAAGTAAATGAAGACGAAGCGCTGAAGGAGCTGATAGGCGCGCGAGTGTGCCAATCAGCCATTGTGACTCTTGCCTGTGATTTTCCTCAGTAAATGCATCTTGTAGAGAAGTCACCAACCCCGTAAAAATATCGAGATTTACGACGTCCCAAATAAATACGTGCAAAATGTGCGTTTAAGTAGAATACTATTACCAGTAAGAGAAGCTTGTGTTGGTGTGGGTTGCTTACGTATTTCATCAGTTTACAAGTATTATTCTGTATTTTCTCTATGTTGTTAAAATTAATTCTTTCATTTACATGCTACGTATTTCACATGTGTTGGCCCTCTAAAGTGTTCTTTTTTTATTAGACAAAATATTGCCACAAAAAGCTTTATATGTGTGCATCTAAACAACTACAAATCTTGCGTTTCGCAGAAAACTTTGTTCAAGGAGAATAATATTGAGCAAGTATTGGTCATCCGCGTATTTCAAGATGATTATAAATGCCATAGCTCATCTCTTTGTAATAATTTCTTCCACAAACAAATGTATTAATGCGTTCCCTTTTGTAAAGCGTGCTTTGCCTTTTAGGCGTGATGCAACAGAGCAAAGCCTAATTTTTCGTGCAGTGACAAGTGTTCCTTACGAGAGCTACTATTGTAACGAAACGAAGTAGAGCGACGTCGTTTTTATGATTAAAATAGAAGTAGCGCGATAATAACGACATAAGGATGCTCCTACACATGATCATGCATATCTCAAGCATTGCGTAAAATGAGTAAGAAACGAAGCATGTCGTGGGCGCCACAGTGAATTGACGTCCTGCAAACCACAATAATAGACAACCTTGTTAATTTACCATGGCATTTATGTGTAACGGTAATTTTTATCTGGCGATGGTCCCTAGATGATGCAAAAGTTATTACTTTCTGAAACGTAGCAGCTCCGCACCAATGCTTTTTGCAAACGTCCGTTTTATTGCTCTTGTAAAGCGTGCTTTGCCTGTAAGACAGTACTCTACGCAGGCAAAGCAAATAGTCTGTCGCGAAGAGAGTAATCACGCGTAGCAGAAATTACAAGACAGCCTCTGCGCACAGCTGCACCAAATCCGAAAAGACTTCTAGCCACTTCGTAAGATTTGTTGAAAACAGAAACAAAAAATTTGGTTAAGGTAGCTTTTTATACACTGCATCGCAAGCAGTCGACACCTTATTATAAGCGAGGTCTGTCGCAAGGAATTTTTCTATATGAAATGTACGCAACGTCGCGGGGCCTACTCAACGGTAAAAAAAACTAGTACTTTGATGATTGTCTGCGAAAAAAATGATATGTTTGTCGGTTAGTGGGGATCTCCGGTTTTAAATTACTGCTCAAATTATGATAACATGGCCTTACACCAAAATACATGAAAAGGACGAGCAAAGAAAACACAAATGCACATCTATTTGTTACTCGTGAAAAAATCTTTCACTAGACACATAAAGAACAAATTACAACTAAATAGAAAGATCGTTGTGGGTGTCATGCAGTAGGTGCTACAGTATCTGGACTCATTTGCAGATGTCGATAGTATTCCAATTTTGATGTTTGGCTAAGCAACTCAAATAGGTAGACATATCAGTACACTGTATGTCATCCCTTTAAGCTGTATTGTTTTCGGAACGCTAAACGACATATTAGTACTTTTGTTTTACTTCATCACCTTTTTTTGTTCTCCTGAAAGCGATCATAAAAGAATTTCACAGAGAACGCATATATGAATTACAAATATGCTAAAGTTGCTTCACTTGTAGGTGACGTGTTATACAGCATGTTTTAGGTATCACAAAGTTTACATGTCTTACAATGTTTACTGTCCAGCATATTAATAGACGCAATACGTATTTCACGCACTTAAGCTTAGATAAAGATGCAAGGAAAGGCAGGGAGGTTAACCAGACGCACATCCGGTTTGCTACCCTGCACTGGGGAAGGGATAAAGGGGAGAAAAGAGGTTGCAGAAAGATGAAAAGGTACACACAATCACGAGCACACTCGGGGAGCACACAGTCTACAGGCGGTCGCTCAGGTTTGTTGACTTGAGGTAAAGTAGCAGTGCTTTTGTTGCTTTCTGCGCAACTGAGGCAGATGCCCAAGGTCCTAGTATCTTCTGCACACAAAATGGTTCAGGGTCAAGTCGATTCAAAACCATCCGGAGCTGGCATCGCTGTGTGTCGTAGCAAGCGCAACTGCACAGGACGTGTTCGATGGTCTCTTCAGCTCCGCAGTAGTCGCATGTAGGAGTGTATGCCATACCAATGCGCAAGGAGTACACCTTTGTAAATGCAACACCCAACCAAAGGCGGCATAACAGTGTCGCATCGGAGCGGGAAAGTTGTGATGGTAGCTTTAGCTTGAGCGAAGGATCCAGTTCATAAAATTGACACCTTTGGAAGCTGGTAGACGACGAGAACTTGCGTGTGAGATCTCGAGCCAGCAGGTAAAGTTGTCTTGCTGCATCATTCCTTGATAGAGGAATCGGGACTACACGGGTTTCTTCATGGGCTGAGCGGGCTGCATCATCGGCTAATTGATTTTCGGTAATACCGATATGTCCAGGCAGCGATTGATATATAATATCATGCCCTAGTGCAAGAGCTTCATGATGGCAATGTCTTATTTCTTGTACCAGTTGGTCATGACTCCTCCTACGCATGGCAGACTGCAAACTCTGAAGCGCTGCCTTCGAATCACAGAATATGACCCATTTTCCTGGACGTTCTTGAACGAGATATTGTAAAGCAGCCCTTATAGCAGCAAGCTCTGATGCCGTAGATGTAGTCATATGCGACAACTTAAACTTGATTGTCATTTTTGCAGCCGGAATTACAGCGGCACCTGATGAGCTGCTGGATGAGATGGACCCATCAGTGTATATCTGCGTTCGGTCTAAGTACAACTCATGTAATAATAGCAGTGTTGCTTGCTTCAATGCTACTCTGGAGTGATTGCTTTTCTTTTTGATTCCCGGAATTTCTAGACGTACTTGCGGCTGGCCGAGGCACCACAAAGGACAAGCCATTCTCACAGCTGGCGTATATCCTGATGGAATGCTGTTTAGGTGCTTGGCTATGACGTCTGAAAACGTAGCACGTGGTCTTCCGGAAGGTAGAAGGGCCAAGTGGTGGTCTTGAGCTGAGATGTCCAATATTTCAGTTTGGCGCTGTGAGTGGTGGTTCAACTGGGTCTCCGAATAAGGGTCTCCTAATAGAGTAGTTTTAGAGCTTTAGCAGTCGTATGTTTTGTACTATGAAGAATGAAAATATTGCGCATTTAATGATAATACATTTAATAGCCAGGACTCGCACAGAACGCGGAACCACTCTAAACAACACATCTGCGTTCACCATATCTTTAAACAGCACTTCCGCTGGCTTTACTGCTAAATGAACTAAAAATAGAGTAATGAAAGTAAGATGCAACCATAGGCATACTTCAAGAATCAATTGCCGCCCTCACTAATTGTTCACAATGTGAATCTTTTTCTTTCTAGCCATATTTTATGAGCGAAAGCATATTAATTTCACTTCCTCCGATTAGTACGCAATTGGAACTTTTCGAAAATGGAATAGTTCCAATTCAGCAGCCCGGAATATGTATCCACATGACTATACCGTCTTCGGAAAGCAGTAACATTCATCGGATGAGGCAGAATATTACATCGAGTTCTATTCGCTGTACAGAGACCATCATCGAAGCTCAGCCAACGTTTAGAAAAATTTCGCTTGCTTTGAGCCTGTTTTTGAAACACATTCCAGAGATTGAGCACCAGCCTGACGCTATCAAAACCTCACCAGAGGCTAGTACCACCTAAGTGCATGGCGCTGACCGGAACGAAAATGCATTTTGGTAGTAAGTGGTGCTCTGCATAAAAAGGCCGTTTCACGTGACACAAAAAGTAGCCATTTCGAGTCTGCGAATTCGCTATCAGTAAAAAAAAAAAAGGGCAGTTCGCTCCCGCTGCAGCTGTCTTCGGTGAGCTACCAACATGTTGGAAATTTTCGCTCTGATCACCGCGGCGAGAGCGATTTCTGAGAGCGACCCGTCGAAATAGGGTCGGGCTGGCCAAGCTGTCGAGATTGCGTCGACTTGTTTGTTTTTGGTAATGGCCGCTGTTGCGCATTTTAAAATGTAGTTAGATTGGAAAGTGTTCTTAAATGACAAAACACAAGTGTTCTTCGTTACCGTTCATAGAAAGTTTTTAATATCATGACGCACAGATTGTTAAATTATATTTGCAAAATTCTATTGTCTGCCACAACGAACGGTGGCAAGAAACGTTGCTCGCCACTTGATCATAAGGACCTGTGTTCACAAACATTTGTTAACGATTTAGAATACTTGTCCTCTACTATGGGAGAGCAAAAAGCCGTCCACTATGACAAGTATGCCATTACCCTATTTCAATGCAACTTTTGTGTTTAGAAAAAGTGGTTAACGATTTAGAGTACTTCGTACTCTACTATGGAAGAGCTGAAAGCCACCCCGTGGATCTCTGCTGGGTGGCTTCCTGTTTTGTGCACCAGCGTGAAAGGAGAGGCACAGTAGCTGCATGACCCTCAATTGCTGTGAAAGTGAATGCAACTCAGAAATACAATTCAGTACGAGTGAATTGCAAGCACTTCACCGAGCCCCATTGACCAAGTTTTAATGACAATTTAATGGAGTCCAGGAAGGAAAATGCCTGAAAAAAGTCTGTAGCAGTTGCAGCAATGTGAATCCTTTCGTGCGAAAAAGTACCATTATACCACTGGTCCAGATTTTTTTTTTACATTATACATACACCGGGTGCTCATATAGGCCAATTTTCTCAAAATTCAAGTGAAGAATGTAGTGAAGAGGAATTTCTAACGCTGCAGTCACTTCGCTCGCTCTGCACGAATGACGAGCTGGAGCTGCTAGCCCGCGGTTGCTGCAGTGCTGGACATGCCTCTTCACTACATCGGTCATGTTTTCGCGGGCAACAAAAGTTAACTCGAGAGAGTGGCGCAAAGAATCACCCAGAAGACAACAGAGCAAGACGGAACACAACGCTAAAGTAACAACTCGGTGTTTATGTATGACAGGTAATTAAATACATAAGCACACGACACTATGCGAATGGAAAAGAAGGGGGCGAGGGGGTTGTCTGAGATCTCCACTACCGTCTGCGTGATTTCTTGCGCTACTGTTCTGAGCTATGCGCTACCAACTGGCGCACCACTCTGTCATTTTAGTCGAAAGTTACCCCGTCTGCTGTCGATCGGAAGAGACACCATTCTACCAAATTAAAAGGGTAAAAAAATCACACTCACATGACTCTACAGTACAAACGACTGCCTGAAATCACAGCCTGCTTCTTGAAGAAACACCCATGTTTGTATGTGTGTTTACTTTCGCATCTACGTGCTTATATAACAATCTGTCTTCGTACGAGCTCAAACTCTTCCAAGTGCTTCAACTTCTCGCTTCCAGCATGACCAATACTGCACTGTGTACTAAAAGTTTACAATTTTGTTCCCCACAATCATCTGCTGTCCCACTTTGCAAGCAGCAACAATCGTAATACAACTAAAAAAGAAAGAAAATGTGGTTCTTACAATCAATTTTAGCACAGAAATTAAACAATACCCTCAAATCTCAGTTTCATATTTTTTTAACAAAACTCTACGACCGCGGAGTTTACTCTGAGTGGCTATGACAGCATAAGCGTCAATGATAGCCACCTATGTTAATATCAGCGAGCAAGCACTGCCTGTTTCAGCCTGATTAGTCAATGTTCTGGCCTACATGCATACCTACTAGAAATTTCAAGCCAGCTTTTCGCAGCTAATGTGTAGCAGCTAAATTTGTCGGTCGGGTGAAATTATCAGAAAGTATTTTCAAAAGAACAAAAACGTAGCTCTGGGCTACAGAAATGTACTTGTCATGGTTTGTTACTCTACAATGAACTAAATCAAAATGACTAGATTCTGGAAGGCTACAAAAGCTAGCCTGAAATGATGAAATAATTTAATGAGCAAAGCAGTCCCAATAAATCACAGCGTGTGTATCACGTTTACAGTGATCTGGCAGAAATGTGCTCTCGTAAACTTTTGACGTGCTGAACAAAAGAACATACTTACGTCACGAATTCCCTTTATGAAAACAAGATCACGCGAGTAGCTTGGTATTGCAGCAGAACACCTCTCGTTGCGTGCAGACAGCTAGCAAAAGCGTCCGAGATGAGTACGGTGCCTGTGAAGTTTGCATTGATGGTACTTTCAGTTCGCTCACTCCTAGCAGCCTTCCAGTTGCACAGAGTTCTCACGCACACCGGTTGAAGCATTGTCTGGTGCGTCAACGCTTCGCTTGCGTTAACAGCAGCGCGAGCCGGCACAATTGTGAAGAAGTGAGCAAGTGAACAGACAAAGCGGAATGCTAGAGGGGCGGTGACTATGCGGAGACTAAAAACCCAGCGCGTACGTGACCCGCTACTTTGCGCTGTGTGATCGATAAAACGGCTTAGCAAATAACAGACATAGCAGTTTCACGCAGAGAGTTGAGAGAATGCACAGAGCTCGCGTAGCTTCCTGAACGTCGGCGTCTCTGGAATAGAACGGAATGTGGGGCGAAAAAAAAAGGGCGGGGGGCATGATTGCCTCCGCTTCCACGTTAACTGCAGAATAACGGCGTGGCACCAAACAGTTACGGAAACGGGTAGTTCACCTTCACGATTCCAAAAGCATCAAGAGGATTTAGAAGAACGTAGGGAAGAACATTAGGGCGTTAACCCGTCATCGGTGTTTCTAAAGCGTCAATTCGCTACGCCGAGCGTGCCCCCTCCCCCCCCCCCCCAAAAAAAAAAGTATGCAACGGAATACATATGTCCTTTGTATAGGTATCCATACGTTTCGTTTAAATGTAGCGTTTTCTTAGTTTCTCCTCTTGCTACGCGATGCTTGGCTTCTCTGTCGACGTTGCTTGGGAGTTGCCTTCACAAAGGCACTTACAACTTTCAATGAAATGAGGGACAGTGCGGCACGCCATGTTTGCGGCATCCCAGATTACATCGGCCATTTGCTTTCCCATGTTTTTTACTTCTTTTGGGACACAAGTACTCCACAACACGCTGTTACAGGTGGACATTTAGGCACTCTGCATAAAGGTGCTATTGAAACGCCGTCGCCATCTCTCATCGGCTTGCAAGGCAATGGAGGCCCTTCTATGCTTTTTGAGAACAATACGTTCGGGTGAACGCCTCTGTCTGCTGGTGCAGTCCCACACGCTTCACTGAATTCGCTGTTCCTCTTTTTTTTCTCCCTCTCACCCCTAATCTTTTTTCCTGATCCCCCATAATAGGGTACCGAACCTTAAGCTTTTTTGGTTCACCTCTCTGCCTTCTGGCTTTTTCAGCCCTCTTGAAGCTTAGGCATGCTAAACGTCGTTGAGAGGGAAAGTTCCAGCACTCTGACACAATCTCAGAGCATGGAAAAATCGCAAGCTTGACAAGAGCTTCTAATCTCGTGATTTTATAGCAGATGCCAACACGGATAATGAAATAAGTAAATACCGACAGAATTAGCTCTGTCTCGACTTCTGTTAAGTTCACTTGTTTTGTGCAAAATAATAAGTAGTAAAGAGTTTTTGTTTTACGTTTTTACGGCTCGCTCCGCTCTATATTGGCCCCCTAAGCTGCAGCGGAGTGGTGGATACATTCGCATTCTAGTTATGCGTTTTCCGTTTTGGAGCGGAAATTTCACAGTTGCAGCACCCTCTGGGCAAGTTGAGCTAAGATATATAAAATTACAGACCAATTTCACCTAAACAAACAAGTATACATAACTGAATTCTTCACGAATTATTCAGACTTGTTCTTACAATGCATTAACAGTCCATTTTGTTTTAAAAAAAATAAAGCGTCAACTTGAAGAAATCCACGCGATAGCCAGCGAAGTTGAATTCCAGAGCACGAGAGAGGGCGCGCGCTGCGCCCCCATTTCACTTGGGAAAACGGCAGAGACACTCCCCGCTCCGCATAGTAAGCGGAGCGTGGGAGCGTGAGCTAACCCGCTTACGGCCGTAGCATAGAGAGCATGCGCACTCGCGCTCTCACTCCACTTATCTGCTGAGTACAGCGTAAGAATGCCAAACTAGAACTACCTATTATATAAAAAATAATATGTTACAAATTACCACAAGCAGCACCTGGGTCCTTACGCAAAAGGGCTCACGGGCTGGACTGCGCCTGATTTATCCCGGTTGGGATAGGTGTTCCTCATTGGATGTTAATCTAAGTGAGCCTGTTCACGAGCTTCCTGGATTATGAATATATCCCATCGGTAGTGATTTAGGTATATATAAATTGTTCTTTGTGTTCCTAATTCTGTGCTTCTCAATAGCTTGTCCCGTGCTTCTAAATACCTGTGCCCCTCAATACCTGTCCTACATTAGCCATAACGACACCAAGACGTGGTCACAACCATATAGATTATGGTGAACATAGAGGTGTAAAAGGAAGAGAGAGACCACTTTTCAAAATGAAATGGCGGCGATATGAAAGCGTTTCCTCTCGTTAATGTTTCGCCTCGTAGAAAAAAGTCTTCAATGTTTCAGCACCTTGAAGAAAACAGTGGATGCGGGACTACAGCTCCACTCCACAGCAAATAACTATTGTTTGTGTTTAAGGAAAAAAGCAGAGATAGATTTCAAAAAAAGAAAGATATCGCTCTTGTCTTTCGGTACTTCTGTATGATCCTGTTCCCCTATAACCTAACCATACTTCCAACTTCACTTCATCGCATGCTCGGAAATCTCCAGCAGCTACCAATCGTTTGTTATTCTGTATAAAACTTTCCCTCACAAGTTTAACCAAGTGAACTGAATCTGTTATTTCAGTGTCTATGAGACATGCTGAAAGGCCTTTTTTTTTCTTTTTAATGAGGTAATACAGGAAACAACAAATGCCTATAAATACGATTCAAGCAACTCCTTGGCCCTTGAGCAGGTGGTGCAATTACATGTTTAGCCTTGTGTACTTTAATTCGTGGCCTTGTTTACAAAGCTCACAAGATCAGTTAACACACAAACGATGGTTGCATAGTTATAGTAACAACGCAGTTACATTAAAAACAAACTACAAAAGCAACAAGTCAAGCAACGGCATCAGATGTTTTTTTTTTACACTACAGTAATGCAATAACAACAACCACTCCCTTTCAATATATGCACACGGTGACTCTCGTTTAGGTCCTTATACAATCCAACCAGAGTATAATTGTCTTTTATGAGAGTTTGCGTGTATCCTAAGAAGGGAGTCAAATGCGTGCCATGTCGAGACATACAGGGAAAAAAAGAGTCAGAGGGCACGTCATTTTTTTTTAAGAGCACCAACATGCTCGATCAAAATTATTGACATTTTGGGCAGAACACTTCACTGCAGAAGGCCTGTGTAAAATAATGAAAACGTTCATAACGTCATTAGCACGTCAAGTTATGCTTAGACAATTATGTTAAAGAAGAAATCATGTACGCTTCCTTCAATGAGGAATCTAAAATAGTACGCTGCTATTATTTTCTGTAATTGCCAGATGACGCATTCATTTCTTTTTATTTCTTAACGTCCAACAAAGTTACGAACACTAAAATGAAGAGACATTGAAACATCGCGTAGTGATCGATTCCAATGAAATAGGGCTGACTCATTTTCTTCCCGTCTAAAAACACTGACTAGAGGACATAATGGCTCATTTCAAAAAGCCACATAATCTTGCAAAGTGTCTCGTAATTAGGCACTGGGCTCATCTAGTCGGCAAGTGTCTAAGGTGAATTACGAGTCGTTCCAGTTTCAAAAAGCTAACGTATCATGTATGTGGCACCAACTGGGATGTTTCCTGGAATGATTTTAATCACAAAATGCAGTGCGTCTTTCGCTTGTCACGTTCTTTCAACGTGCAAGTAGAAATCCAGGTGAACATAGCGGAAGTAACAAGAACACCAGCCTCAGACGTGCGAATAGAACAAAAACACGAAGAGGAGTCGAAACTGTTTGGTGTTGTATACTGTGGTTCCTCGTGCCTTCTGATGGAAAGGGGGGAAATATGTGCTGCGACAAGATGTACAGCCTGCGTCGAATAAAACGAAATATAAAGTATAGCAAGGAAACGTCAGATTCCGTTCGGCGGCGTCAGCGTTTTTCGTCATCTCGCACGCCAGCACTTACAAGCTCGCGTCCGCTCATGATAAACGACTTTCTCCACGACGCCATCGCTACGCCGAACCCACACGTACAAGAAAATTTCAAAAGTGGTTCTGGCACACCTTTTTTTTTTCGCTTCTCTGCGGAGAGTTTTGACGACAACGCGACCAGATGTTATCGAGAATAAATCAGACGATGCAAAAAAAATTAGTTGAAAACGCGAGTGTCAAAAATTGCTTCTTTTCAGCTTGAGCTTTCAAAATGGCGCGTCTAAAACTGCCGGCTAGAGTGTCACCTCAGTCGTGTACAATACATGAAAACACTGTGCATGAAACATGTATGACCTTACTCATTTAACCACGCCGATGTGCATTAGATAGGGATGATAACGGTTGACTAAGACGCTCGTCGGCTGAATGCAAATCCAGGACTAACCATACTACTTACAGGTAAACTATTATGAATACGTGTCTTTTATAAAGCAGGTGTAATTCAATTTCGTATAGCGGGTGCGTCAGATTTGACGTGAGAACTTGATATTCGGAGTCACTTTTCTGGAGTTTGAAACTTGAGTCCATGTATAATGATGATGATGATGATGATTATGATGTAATCTTTATTTTAGTTCAGACAAGTTTATGCATTTCTGAATTATCAGTGATAAAACCTCAAGCCCGTTTAGTGCGTTTCAAGGCATTACTATGATGTGCAGCTAGTGTTGCTATGAAAAAGCCTCCGCTATTGCATGCCCTTCAACGGTTGCTTTTCACACTTCCTGTTGGAGTCACAATGCGGTGAACGTTCTCTCTAGTACATAAATCAGCTCTTTAAAAGTTTGTACATTTAAACGTGTATCAGAAAACATTACTCAAAATTATGCTCACAATTACCATTTACTTTAATGCAGTTATCATTCAAGCAATTTGGTGGGATGGCACATTGTAACCGGCGAATGCAGCATTCACGCACCCCTATACAGCCGGGATTTTCTTTTACGCCATATCTCTATGATTACTGTATATGCTACCGTAGGGAGCATATACAGGAACTCTAAACTAACGCTAAACATTCCAAACAAGCTGCGTCATCTAGCGGTGCCTCTAAAAAGTCTCCCAACGTCACTTTTCTAAAGGTACGTTCAGATAAGATTGTCTCGATATAAACGACGCGGTCTCTGCTAAACATATCCACGCCTATATCACAGTTTTTTTTTCTTCTTGAAGAACGCCGACTGAAGGCGCCATGCCAGCGCCAATGTTCACGTATGAAAGTGAAGTACCAAGTGATTTAAAAAAATCTTAAAGGCTTACTGAAACGCAGCGCATACACGCCGACTCAAGTTCGCGTTAAGGAGGCTTTCGATATGGTTAACAAAGCTGTGTACACTGTTCTTATAGACTGCAAAATAATTATCTGTTGGTATAAAAGCCGTTCAGATTGAAATGAAGAAAGCATAAGCTATCCTGAGAATTTAAGTAGCATTAACATACCATATACAGCACAATAATTCAAGGCTTCTCAGCCTTTCTCGAAGTTGATGAGAAGATGTCTAAAATTATAGATTTTATTAATTCAAAGCAACCTATTTTCTTTATTCAAAGCAACTATTGTTGGAACAATCTGGTGTTCCATCTCTGCTTTACAGAGAAACGAGAAGGAAAATTACTGTGCGAAATTGCCTGTGCTATGCCCTGACAAGAACGCGTAAGCAATATGGAAGTGTCACCTGGTACGTAAAAGGGCCATGAAGCCCACTAAGGTACGCAATGAAAACCTCTGTCCGCGCCCAAAGTTTCCTTACAATGAATCGGCTTGCTTTCAACGATGCGTTTTGGGAAGGGAACTGAAAGTCACTTCATAAGCATCTTTACCGGACAACCTCAATTTCAGTACAAAAATACCCCGATAGGGTGGCCGCCGCCTTCTTGCAGAAACGTCATGACTAACACAAAAACGAACTTTGAGTCAAACGATCGTAAACCTGTTCTTTAATAAATAAATACACAGATTGCTAGGTCAGTATCTGCGTGTAGCCCAAACTTCTCCTTTACTACATGATAGTTACGTTCTGAATGTTTGTAAAAAACACACTTGTCATCCTGAGAAAACGTACTTACAAGTAGCATACTAGTCCTCCTGCCAAGACTCTTTGATGAAGATAAACCCGAAGTCGGTGTCAGAACTCTGGCTGCAGCCTTCACCTTTTTTTCTGTCTTTTATCGTTCATCACTAACTGTGAACGCTTCATCTCACAAAGGGTATAGACGTCATAAATGAGACCTCTGCGATGGCAGATGCACATGCTGTACAATATAGGGCAGTCCCCCTAGTCTTGGGTGTCGCGCGGCAGCCATCTATCACAACTTTTTACTTGGTCCTTAAAGCATCATTCTCCTCGTCTGTCGAAAACTGCTCCTGCATATTGCCCACAGCCAAATAAAAAATCTGGCTTTAAATATTGTATTTTTACAACCTGTATTTTTATAAAAAAGGAGCCAGAACTTCCGAGCTTTCAATAGTGAAAACCATAAAAAATGAAGCAGTAATTATATATGGTGAAATATCATCTATCTATTTTCTTCTTTTGTAGAATAGTATCCATGGATAATATATGAAGTAAAGGTTAAGACGTTCGCAGAGCTCACAATTTATGCTACAGCTTTCGGAAAAGCATCATTTTTCGTTGCTTTCAACTGAAACTTTTACATAGATGCAATGTCTTTCTGCATTTATCTTGATGAAGGTTCTGCCTCAATTCTTTTGTTTATTTAAATTTTTGCGGCTGAACACATTGTTAGTGATCGAAAAAATACGATGCATCGACGACCCAGTATGCTAGTAATGTGTCCTGCGCTCACAATTTTGCGTGGCGACTCTACTCTGGGAACCCCTATTTCTGCGTCCTACACTTCTGCGATGGCACAAGTACACTGTTCGAAACACAGTATAATATGACAGGTGAGGTCACGATTTCGGAATCAACATATACTCCTTCTCTGAAGCCATACATGGGAAAACATTCGTATGCGTATACGTGGAAGTAGATCTGCAATTCTGAGTTTACCGCTAGTCGTGCATCGAATACGCGGCATCCGACACTAAAGCATCGTACTGCATTTGAAATTTCGAGTTGACATGCGTGTATGCAAAGTAAGTCCGCGGAAATTTGGGACGCATATTCGATGTTCAGAAAACTAGTTTAGAAATATATATGGATGTGCGTACATATGTGCATGTATATATGCATATATGTGCATGTGCATGTGTGTGTGCGCGCGTGCATGCATATTGTTTCTTTGATGCTGGCTCACATATTTATCGCATAGTGATAGCCGGCAGTAGCATGTAACATATTAGGATGATACTGCTCAGTGGTATTACATGTCTGACAGCAGGACGCGTCGATCCTTTGGTTTCGTATGGAAATAATGACCGCGTAACTAATATATTCATGCCCGTAACATGCAACATCGAAAACAGGTTCATGTTAACATGACCGCTACATAGAAGCGCGCCCATTCACTGTAATCATTGAGTGCACGCCTTAACATCGGCTTCCAGTAAAACATGTTTGAGAGTTGGTACTTCCGGGCCTCTATAATTCCCGAAGACAAATTCGCGATGAATGTTTAACCTAGAGGGGATGTCCGACAGCGAGCGCTGCCTACGTGATATCAAGACAAGGTTACCTCACAATTGAATACCGAGTGTGTATTTAGAAAAGGCTGAAAGCGACAAAGAGTGAGGTATATCATTAGAAAACAGATTTTTGCCGGCGTCTATGTATGGCGAAAGATGTATACAATGTTTTTCTGTTAGAGGTAAAGCAGGCGAAAATTCTGTTACAGGGCCTCTCTACATTCATCTCTAAATACAAAGGATGGGCGCGTTGTTTACTCCTCGCATTCCCCGTCTTCTGGGTGCAATTTTCGACGCCAGCAGTCTGTTCAAACGACGTCATATGGAAAAAAACTCTTGAATGGTCCATGTTCGAGAGATTGAGATTGTGAGTTGTCTCCTACCCTGCTTTTCCATACAGTTGCACATCCGTTCCGCCTTGTCTCAAATAGCTATTGTGCGCGATCGACAGATTTCACTTCGCTTTGAGCGTTTTGGACTGTGCAAGCGGAGATGACAGCGGTTACCCGAAAAGCGTGGCTTTGTAACAGGCTCAACGCTTAGCGCCGTCATTGTACACACGTTTTACAATGAAATAAACGGTGAGGGGGAGGAGGGTATTGTTTTCCTAAAGGGTATTGAGTGTGACAAGGAAACCACTCTCGTGTCTTTGAATTCAGAGTTATGTAGGGGCGCTTTGTAGGTAACGGGGAAACAGTATACCGTACACAACGTTCATTTTAGGCGAAGTTCCTTGAAATCGTAAAAGTGTGTGTGTTCGTGTGTGACAGAGAGTGGTTGTGTTAATCTTGCAACTGTTTCCCTACTTCCCAACGCCTTCAAGGTCATTCGGTGATGACGGGGCCACAACTTCTATTAATACCGGCATGAAACTACGCGCTGCAAGCTAAGCGTAAGCACGATACTCGTCCACACACTCGCCTCACGAGGGTAAACGCTGCTGACGCTGCTCGACCAGTGCAATTTCACCCGGGCTCCCTCCTGGACACGCGAGAAGTATCCCAGGCGTAACGCCGGCTGACGTAAACACAAGCCACCCTCACATGGACGTGGTCATAGTGCGGACGTTGCTCATAACTGCACTTTGATACACAACATACGTTTTTTACGTGGTTCTTATGCGAGCCTTAACGAGCAATTAGCGTACACATGTAACTTCAATGTAGGGGTGCTCAAGCATTGAGATTTGTGAAATGTCTCTAGTAGCTTTCTCATGAAAAGTTTACTAGGCTCTCTCTACACCGTGCAAACTGAACTTATATCACCGAGTCGCAAGAGTCATTAATATTTCCTTACGACAGGAGTTTCCACGAATGGTTCTTGCTGTCGGTCTTCACAGATTCAATGAATGTAATAAAATTTATCCTCCAAGCCTAAGTATCGCAAGTCTAAACTGATATGCGACGTTCAACGCTCGTTAATATTGTCAATGACTTCAAGCTTAGTGGTGGCCCGGCTAACGAGTCAGAAACTTTGAAGTATGTTTCCGGCTGTCCATCTTGATAGTTTGCACTGTTGTTTAATATAAAAAGGTGATTAAGGAGGCACACAGCACAATCACTTTTGATCATAAGCATGCGCACGGTTACGCGGCAGGCAGGGGGGGGGGGGGGGGCAAAGGATTGTCAATGTATAATGAGGCTGACTTTGTGCTTGCTCTTTAGGTGACTAGAAAGAACAGCCACTCCCTGCACCCCCCACCCCCACCCCCACCCAGTGCCACGCCTGTCTTTAATCTCACCATGCAATTCAAGCACATATATTTTAATCCGATAGCGATAAAAACTCGTTTCACAGAACTAACGGGGTCAGGTTCGGCGTCGTTCGTCATAAGCCGAAAATGAGGATTTTCAACGAGCAAAAATTTTGTATAGACTCAAATGAATGATAAAATCTTTGATTTGAAAGGAAACAAAACATAGAACATCTGCGTGGCAAACAGGTGTTCTACCACACAGTCGTGCCCCTAGTTAACTTTTTTATACAAAAGAACCTTAATACAAAAGTTCAGTCAAGCGAGGAGTGTCCTTAGCTCATTTCTCACCGCAAGGTTCCATCTTCCTAATATTTTCTTTCTTGGGGCCCGTGGAACAAGCGTGGCAGAAGCACCGTAGTACATGTGACTTGCGTGGCAAAAGCGTAGAAGCACACCAGTCTTCATAACATGCGAAGTGCACAACGAGTGGTTGGTTCGAAGGCCCACCACTTACAAAACGAGCAAGCATAATTAATAACCATCAACACCAAACGCGAGATGTGCAGCGGCGCAGGTGGGCGTGTTGCCTTATGGACTCATGGCTTGTATTTCGCCAGCTCACAAGTGAAATATTTAAGGTGTAGTGGGCACTTCGAAGCTGTGCCTGCTGTAGGCATTCTAGGATAGTATGAAATGGCCGGTTTTACGTGCACTGACGTTCCCTCTCTTGCAGCATTGTTCATGGACTCACTGAGGCTAGGCTAACGAGAGAGAAACCAATGCGAAATGGGTCCGATTATGCTACCGTGTTCTGCTACTGAAGGCGAAGCTTAAGCTTCCTCCAAACGTCATGAGCAGCTAGAAGTTAAACTTCAAGTTTAAAGTTAAGTATGAAAACCTAAATGAGATAACACCGTCTGAAACTGGCAGTTCAATCCGCACACAGGGCCCGTCGAAGGACCCAGCAGTTTCATTTGCTGTCTCTCTCTCTTGTTTGCTGCCTTGAACCAGAAAAGCGTTTCCAAGAACGGTTCTTTCATATTCACACATAGACTTCTGGTTGCGTTTGTGCTTCTTGCTGCCCAATATTTCTGAGAAGTCTTCTAATAAAAATGGTCAACGGAACTGACGTGTCAACTTTTTTCATTGAGGATTATGAATAGTTCTTTAGAAACAGCCAATGACACAACAATAAAACCAGAAAGCAGCCAATCCAATGACTGAATAGTGATCACTTATTGCTGTTAAAGAAAGAAGTTTCTGCTCTTGTGAAAGCACTGCATGGCTGTAGAGAAATTTCATGTTCAATGACTTCTGCTCCCATCAGGCGCTCATATCATCCCCGTAGTATTCATCGTGGCTGAATCAATTTACATCTCTCATTTGTCGCCAAAGGCACGAAGAAGAACTAAACACCTTGAGACCGCCATGCAACGTTGCGTTTAATGTGATAATGTGCACGAGAAGTTGAAGGCGATTGAGAACGAAAATGGACTACCGACAGCAAGCTTAACGAACAAAAAGCATCAGTCGCTATCTGAGACTTCCCCGAAACAGCGACAGTCTCGCGAAACAGAACCAACTGTCAGCTGGAGAGAAGTCATTTCTCATCGAACGAGAAAGGAAAGTCCATTCCTCGGCCGAGCAAACCATTACGAGAGCACTTCCGCATTTGAAAGATAATTGCCATCGCGTCCAACAGATTTCTTAGATTCAGTCTTGTTTCGTTTTGTTCTGGTGTTCAAGTTGTCTGGCCAATGTACGGGTTGCAGTTTGAGAAATGAAATGTGAGCATTATTGTCGAGAACCGACTAAATCATAATGCCACGTCACTGCCATTGTCTTCGTAAGGATGCCATTCTCATAGCTCTCACCACCATGTCATCGTTACCATGACCATTAGCGCAATTTTCATCTCATTTTTTCATTCAGTCTTTTAAACCTCGTTCTTATTGTTTGTGTATTTCTTGGCATCGTCGCTATAATACTGTGGTAAAGCAGTCATTGCCAATGACGTCCCCCATTTGTACTGCCCTCACAATGCCCTTCAGGCTTATACAAAAGGTTTATGCAGTGCGTGCTACGCTTCTAGTTCACACACAAAAAATACAGAATGTTAGAGGAGGACTACACCTATAATCGGCACCATTTAGGCAGTCAATTGCGGGTTAGAAAAATGTAACTAGACCTTAATGTGAATGCATACGTAGCAGGCTTCAAGCAACTCATATATGCATCCATATTGGCGAAATGGACTGCTTCATAAACATAACATACGCTGATTATGTTTCAGTTCGAAAACAAGAAAACGAGTATGACGTACGCCGTAGTGAGAGAGACTACAGCTTCACCCTGACCACCTGGGGTACTTTAACGTGCACCTCCAGCCCTCACTTCTTCGCAGGGTAGCATACCGGGTCATAGCATTCGGCTTACCTCCCTTCCTTTCTCTTTTCTCTCTCTTTTTCTCTAAAGCTAACCACTAAGGTACCGCCATCGAAATACGGCCGCCTTGACAGGGAATCAAACTCGTGCCTTCACCTCTTAATAAACATGAAGCAACGACGCAGTACGCTGCCATCTAACGACAGCGTTTATTTCCCGTCCAGCCTGAAGTCCTGATTCTTGCTATTTCTGTCAGCCACTGAGGTCTCGACAACGCTGAGTTATATTGATGAAACGTTTGCTTATTGCTTACGCAACGAGTTTTCGTCCCTTACTGACCCTCAAATGGTTGGTTGTCAGTAATATTAGCTATATAAGCATGACAGAGAAACGATAGCCTCGACGATGGCAAGAGCAAGGAGCATTTATTAAAAAAATACGCGTGAATCAAAAGGATCAGCTGTGTAGTCTGTATTTCATTGCCCGTCATCGTTTTTGGCGCGCTAGTATTCGTTCAAGATGGTAGCACATCAACTTGGCCAATCGACCGTTCTGGTGCAATCAAAATAAGCTGGAGAACAAGGGCGGCGAGCAGTTCCTATTCTGCCTACGGCAGCGCAGCCTTTTAGCTCACCATGGATATTTTGTGGCGTGTGGATTCGCGCAATCAGAAAAGGTCACCCACATGTTATTGTCGTGTTGCTTCCCCTAAGAGACTAGAAGCAACACGACAATAACACGTGGGCGGCTTTCACCAGTGAGTTCTCGATCACTGCGAGCTGTGTGCTCAAGCTTCACGCTAGATCAAACAAGCTAGGCATGATATTCCGGAGAAAAAAAAAGCAATGAAGCGCGTGTCATAAAGAGATTCAACTGAGAGGATCGTATAAGGGAGTGAGACGAGATTAGAAAGAGGGGGACATGACCAAGTCGCGTCACGTTTTACAGGTGGAGAGCAGACGGAAACTATCCACGCCTCGAGCTGTTTACCGACGGCTTGGTTTTCTCCGCATTCACTGGTCGGTGAGGAGTTTGCGTAATAGGATACACCGTCGAGTTACATCGTGCGCGGCAAGTCTGCGTTGACGGAACTGGGAAGAGAGAGTGGCAGATATTGGGAGCACAATGGCGGCGATGCGATACCATCGAATGCGACAAGGTGATTCGATCGTGAGCACACGAGAAGGCCATATTTATGCGTGTGTCCTCGAGTTCGTTCCTCTACAAAGCTTCCTTTCTCTCTATTGGCTACCATCGGTTCGGCGCAGAAGTATTGATTGCCTACAATAGGGGATGTAATCTGTATAACTTTTCTTCATCGGCAACTAGAACATGTGCCAGTGCTGCGTAGGACGCCACCTGGAGGGGCATAAAAGTAGTGCCTAGGAGCATATGAAACAAGGGTGTAAAGGTCAGAAAATCAATGTGAAGTTGGCAATCTTCACGAGATAAGCAGTAAAGCTACAAATGACGTCATAGAGCTGGAAATATATCACGCTAAAGACGACAAATTGTGCGCGACAGGACAGATAGCGCATGAGCATGCTTACCTATCAAGTGTCTTACTTTTTCCGCTTGATGTCGGGTATAGCTATACACGATACCATTAGGGAGTACACATACAGCCTGGTCTCTTTGATTAAATTTCCGCGTAAATTTTCGGGGCCGGATGAGACAATGGTTCAATGGGAATGAGACAATGGTATTAGGTCAACAGCACGCAAAACGGTTTTGTAACTTGTATCAACTTCATTAGTCGAATTGAGGCATTCCCAGGCTTTTCCGTTCAAAGGAGGCTTGAATAAAGTGGGAAAAGGCGGAAAAAATGGTAGAGGAGAGTAGAGTTTTAGCTTCAATAAGCGTTATGTTTAAAATTTACGTGTATAAGTAACATTCTTACTTGAGGGTTTACTTGTTGCTGGTTTGTTCACCACCGTTTATTTGGCTTTATCAGCCATGTGTTTTTCGCAGCTCCTCTTTCTAAAGCTACAAATAACAGCGTCACAAAGTCACAAGTCTATTCTGAGCCAGATAACAATGTTTAGGTGAATAAATGTGTTAATTATCATATCCACGATAGCTAAATCACCATGCTTCCCGCTCCAGTCAGGCACAGACTGCACACTGCGCATTAGCCAAGTTGAGGCCCTCTTAAGGTGGCTGATACGTATGGAGCTTCAAACGTGTGTTTTTTGTGAACTAGTTTTTTTATTTTATTTTGTTTTCTAGTAATAATTTCAGCTTATAGTGAATGCACGTACCTGTGAGTTTTTTTATTCAGCCATGGTATCCTCTGTAAGCACTGCGCTCACCACACGTTAAACGCACCTGAAATGGCTATGTTTTCTGTCATAATGCGCTATATGAGCAGAGTAAACAATTCAATTACTTCTTTTAACACGAAAGTGTTTTATTCCGGGTCTACCTCGGGCTCTGCTCACGTATTTCTGTCACGAATATGACGTTGTAAATTATGTACTAACAGATTGCAGAGAAATGAACGAGAAGGCTTGAACTTGTCGAGCGGAGTCGAACCAGCAACCTCCCGATTCGCAGCACGCGGTGCTAACTGATACGCCACGAAATGTACGTTGTCGCGAAGGCTAACGGCAAGCCATTTATATACACCATACACCGTTCGGTGGTCATCAGAGCTCCGGTACTTAGGCACGTTTTCGTTATCAGTAGCGAGATGGCGCGACGGGCTCGCGTTGGGCGCGCTCGAAAGGTCGTCGCCTCCACGAAGCACCGCCTCCACAGAGCGTGGTCTCTCTTGCACGCGCGCTTATCAGACTTGTTATTCAGGAAAGAACAAAGGTCACTGCACATGCTGCCATTGTTGCGTTTACGAAAAGAGCGCGCTGCTGACGCGCAACGAAGGAAGTTGTTCGCACTTGTCCTGTGAGTACTTGTGAACTCGTTTCCTGCGTCCTTCTTTCCGTTTGAACAGCGCGCTTCAAGTGTCGAGCTGTCACAGTTGTTAGTCCTTACTCGTCCTGTGTATGCTAATTTCGTGCGTGATTTTCGGTTGAGGCGTCTGCTGCATGTTTTGAGCTGCTTGCCTTCCTTAACGTGAGTGAAATTTCTTGCTGTTGCTGAAACAATGCGCAATAAACGTTCAACTACCTCCATGAAGACACGTTTCCCTTTCATGTTGTACCGATTCTTATATAGGGGGATCAGCCACGTATTTTTTTATGAAACGCTGTGAACTATAGTACTCTTTTAGTTCAGCTGAGTTGACTTTATTTACCACATACAGTTTTAGAGTAAGTGGTTGGGACAGGGAAGAAAAACTGCACGATACAGCTTGACGATTCCTCCAGTTCCAAAGTTAAGTGTGGCAACAAGACGGCAAAAACCGAATAAATTCTGAGACAATTCAAACCAGCCCATGCTATAAGTCGGCCTAAAGTTATACAAAGGGATAAACTACAAATAAATTATGCTTAGCAAAGCGTTTTCTAATAGGAGTATTATAGAGAGTACGACCATGTTGATAAATTGTTTTGAAATTATTCGCTGTATTTATACAGCAAGCTATAACACGACGTCTGAAAACCATAGTTAGTGCACTTTGCTTACGACAAGTCTTTCTCTTGCGTACGCCAAATACTTCTTGATATCGTAAAATAGTGAAGGCCATGACAAAGTGGCGTTGTTCTAACGCCTCCATTCTCCGCAAAATTATGCAATAAGGTACATAGCCGCTACCGAAATTTCATCAGTGCTTGTTAAGCTAGATTATCTGAAACCTGTCAAGACCAAGTGTGCTAATATCAGCGTTAAAGACGACGTCGTGCAAAGAGGAACGTGGCTTCTGACTAACTAGAGAGAAGGAGAGAAAGCCTTCAATAGAAACACCCCTTCCTTGAAGTTGTCGTGATCGCTCTAATTAAGCTGTAGTCGCACTGCTATTAATACACTCATTGTATTATGCATAAAAAAAGACGTCTATGCATGGCTTTTACTGTAGAAGTATTCTCTTGTGCGTCTGCGGCTCATCCTAGTTAAATAATAATTAAAAACAAAAGCGTGGAGGCTGCAAACAATAACAATGGTGGTAAAACATGAAATGTTTGCCCAAGCTTGCCTAATTAGGTGCATAAACCTAATTATACGGTTCATGTCTAAACAGTCTGCAACGAATAAAAGTGGCAACGAGAAAAATACGCTGTTTTTTTTTACGAAGTAGCTAAACATTTTTATCTTCTTGTACTAGGTTCAAAGACTTCTTATGCATTTTTGCAGCCTAGTTTCTATGAGGAACACAATAGAATAACTTGTTTATTCACACTCACTGCTGGAAACAAGTTACCAAATGGTCATTGCAGAGCAAGAACGTCAATGCAAAATCTGATCTATGTATAAAATCAGAAAAAGAAAATAAGGCTCTGCTCTTATCTTTGCAATTTTAGAAAATCGCTTCCAGCTAACGCATCAGTACAGACGCAAGAGGTTAAAAATATAAAAAATGAACTGACAAAAACAGTTCTTTTTCTTGCAGTTACAAAAAAAATGAAAAGCGTGCTCTATAAAAAGTTTCGTTGCCCCATTCGGAATGTATCAGGATATGTTAGCAATATATTTTCCGGTTAGTTTCAGCTTCCAGGTCTCCTGAAAGAAGCCAATCGTTCAGTCCTTCCGAATGGAGCGATACTTCAGACATTTCAAATTCATTCGCTGAAAAGTTGTGCGAAATAACACAAATGATTGGAACTTAAAGAATAAAGAAGTACTGGATAGCACAATTACAATGTATTGAAAATCAAAGTGGTGGAAATGTGCAGAAGTTTCGGGAGAAGCCCACGTTATTCTGGTACCTAAATGATAGACTTTCCTTGGGTTGTCGATTAGAGCCCGACTTCCATCTCTCACCATGCTAAAAGGAAAATGTCGACGTGTTTCAGATTACGCTTGATGTATATTCCGCGACGAAAATAAACTTCTAAAGAAGAAATAGTCCGGATTCGTGAAGAGGCCGAATAAAGATTTATGATCTCCCTTTCGCCGCCATTATTTCAGTAATTATCAATAAATCGTTCTTCTATGCGATATTCCCACTTGATTTTGATTTTTTTATTAATTTCCTGACGTCTGAGAAACAATCGATGGTAAAGTTTTCAGTCTATATATTTTTCTTGCCTCTTCTGGTTCTTTTTAATTGAATGCAAAGAGCGAAGCCCCATCCAACGTACTTTTTTTAACACTCAAGAAAGTGTTTAAGTTATATTTCAAGGTGGAAAATGCGGACATTGTAAATTAATAGAACTATGGCTTAAATGTAGGAGAGAATGTTGCCACGACGCCAAAACAGGGGTCTTGCCGCAGAGGTAGCGATACCACAGGCTGGTCCAATGCTGCTTTTAACATTGCTTGGGGGAAGAAATCTGATTAAAGGCAATGCTTCCATTGCAAGCAGGAAGAATTGACCTGCTGCAGATGATGACTTTTTTTCATGGTGTACGTGATAAAAGAAAAGCCCTACAAGCTTCTTGGAACCAAAACCGGGATTAAAATTTTTATGTCATATATCCGCATCCTTTACGATAGCAGGTTTTAGTCGGATAATGCATACTGACAAAACATTCCAGAGACAGGTCCTGGCGCTACTCGCAGTATCAAATAGCTTATTTTGGAACATTCGTGCAAACAGGATTCTAGCCACTGTGTTTACGGTCTTCATTCTTATCTTTTCCCATCCTGGTTATGGTAAACCACGAATAACACACGGCGTTAGAGACGTGGAAATTTCTACGAAGGATTTTCTTTTTTAACTTCGTTTCAGCGAGCATCTGAGATCTTAACTGGAAAAAATTTTTTCGATAAAAACAGCAGCAACCGGAGAAATAGGAAGCGAGGATGAAGCGAAATGTTGAATCTTGCGAAGGTTTCACCGCCTTGTACATGCACTATGCTTCACACGAAAAGAATGATATAAAAAAAATTCCGCCATATCCACGAAGTGAATGATGATGAGTGGGCGAAGCTCCGGAGGTAAACCTGGTAAACCATGAATCCTCTGTACATTTTGCCCACTCAATTTTATTAGATCGCTCCCCCTAGCGTACGTCGCCGCACTAAATCGAACGATTGCCTTCAACCAATGACACGCGCCATATGTGACATCATTCCTATTTTATAAGATCTCGCGTCTTTCATCAACTACAAATACCGCTTTCTAGTTTATAACATCTTGCATCTTTTCATCACCAGCTACAAGTACCACCATCTAGTAAACACTACAAGAACTAAACGAGAGGTGGCTACATACAGGAGACGGTACCGCCATCTATTGAACACTGCAAGAACTAAACTAGAGGCGGCTACATACAGGGGACGGTACCGCCATCTAGTGAACACTGCAAGAACTAAACTAGAGGTGGCTACATATAGCCTACAGGGGACGCACAGCCCACGCCCTAAGGAGCTTCGCCCCTAAAAAAGAAAGGTCATACACAGCATTCTCTTAACACCTATCCGCAGTTTCAAACCGCTTGTGAGACTGTCGAGGCTAGCAGAGCTGTTTTGCTGCAGCTGCATAGTCTGGTGTGTTTACTAGGAAACGCGCAGAATTTATATATTTTTAGACTGAACAAAGAAGTCGAAGTCGTGCGCTACGTTGATAAGAAACAAACTGGGTTCGGTAGTTGTCGTTACTTTGCTTCTGAACATCTTGCGTTTCTTCGTCTCCATATTCCACCTCATTTTTATTTGCTTTTGTTTTTTACAGCGAAGCTGTCGAGCTTCCCGTTATACCACGTGGCGACAGCAGGAGACTATGATCATCAGCGGCGCGCGCTCTTTTATTCCTCTTCTTCTCCTTGTGCTTCACTCGCAGCGCACGTGCCCCAATTGACCCGGCGTCGAATGCAGAAACTGTGAAAGTCCAGATAACAAGAGCAGGGAAAGAGAGAGAGAAGAAGAAAAAGAGAGAAATAGAGAGAAGTGAGAGACAAAGATGAGAAAGAAAAAAACGCGAAAGAGAGAAACAGAGAGAGACCCAAAATAGGAAGATAGAAATACGGAGAAAAAAATAAACTCAAAAAATAATAAAAAGAAAAATCAAGCTTAGCTTTGTCTTCGTACAGCGAAGGGGTGCGAGAAAAAGTGAGGGTGAAGTGAGGGTTAAAACGAGGAGGGCACCACCACCGGGTCTGGCGCTTTCTGTTTTCGCACCACACGAGCTTACCTGCCCTATTTTTTTATTTATTTTTATTACAGCACGTCACAGTGCTTCGCGCACAGGCTTGTATACCTATCTCACACCAGTGATTGCCACCACTAATACTGACCACTATACACGCGACGCTACGCTCGTCTAACTTCTCGATCGCGTTAGCTTCCACTGCGTGGCACTCTGCGTGAAGCGAAGCATAACACGCGCAACACGAACAACAACAGTCAACTTTAAAAAAAACTTGTCAATTGAAAGCAGTGTCAAAAAATGCAAAGGGTCACGATCCTTTTGGTGAAGCCGATGTTCCGCAATATATAACGGCTTTCACCACCCGTCGCGAGCATCCTCCTTAGCTATCTGCGGTAGCGCGCGAGTGCGATAAATTTTCTCATTGACATTTACGGCACCCATTTTCTTCAGCGAACACTTGAAAGCTAGCGAGAAGGTTCCGTGTACTATAGAAAATATTTACACAAACTATATAAATAAGTTGGTCAGCTGCTGTAAATGTACATTTACATTTACCTCTGTCACACCTACTTAAAGCTAAGCGTTTGAGGAAGCTTTGTTTGTCATGAAAGGCTTGTATTTTGATAAAACGAAGAAAAGCATTGCATCATTATAAGTAATAGCTCCTGTTTTGACCGGTACAGTGTGGTATGCCTATAAAAATAAAATAACATTGTCAAAAAGACCATGCAACATTTGTTTTGTTTTTTCGAGTTCTTTAGTGAATAACATTTCTGGAATCACAGGACGCAAAAAATTTGAGGAATCCTGAAGGACAGTTGATATTAGAGGGATTTGTCGCCCACTTTAACCACTTTTTCTCTCCTTTCGTACAGCGCGCTTGAACATACTGAGGGAAAGGAATGACAAGGGGGCAGCATAATGAGTTTAAGGGGCGAAACTCATTACGGTGTAGGTTATTCCCTCGTAGTAGTCATATGTTGTAGTAGCCACTTCTAGTTAGTTTGAACGATTGCTGACTAAATGGCGTTGTGTGTATATGTCCTTGGAAATAATACACTAGATAGAGTTAGTGGTTTTCGCATAGAGATTTGCAGTATATCCACGGTGTAAATGAGAATCAGAGAGGCGCAGCCTCTATCCATCCGTCCGTCTGCCTGTTCGTCACAGACAGACAGACAGACAGACAGACAGACAGACAGACAGACAGACAGACAGACAGACAGACAGACAGACAGACAGACAGACAGACAGACAGACAGACAGACAGACAGACAGACAGGCAGGCAGGCAGGCAGGCAGGCAGGCAGGCAGGCAGGCAGGCAGGCAGGCAGGCAGGCAGGCAGGCAGGCAGGCATAATCACGGAAGGAAGCACCAATGAACAGATAGACGAACTCACGGACAGACGTATGGACTCACGGACGCACGAACTCACGGATGGATGAACGAACGCATGAATGGATGCTTCGCCCCTCTCTTCATCATTCTCCGTGAATATGCTGTGAATTCTTTGTATTTATGCAATCTTGCGCAGTGGCTTTTATAGATGATGGGTGTGAGGAATGTGTTCCCAGGGTTTCAAGTGAGTGAGGTCACGGAATGTAAGTAGAGCTGATCTACAACTTCGTAAGCTTCCTCGAAAAGCACACGCTCTGGCTCAGAGCGCCATTACACAGCCATCTCCCGAAGGAAATCACTCTAAAACTTTCTACAACGCCTCCTTTACGCGCGTTGAAGCCAAGTGCTTCATCATCACTAAAAGAAAGAAAAGAGAAGAACATCAGTGGCACTTGCTTTGCGCTTCGTCGCAAGTCATCAGCCGGTACCACCGTTAACGAAGCCAGGCATTTGCATCAAGAAAAATACGACTGCTAAAACAGTTTCCAAATTCTTTCGGTTTTATCTTTTTCTATTTTTAAATACGTGTTTTTGTCGACCACAATATGTCTTGTCCTCAAGTCCATCATTCGCCGCATGTCACTTATTTCTTGCCTACCCAACGCTTTCAATCGTATAGCTATCGGTCTAGTCACCGAGAAACCCCCTTCCTTTTTTTTAATGAAGATGTTCGTTCTTCTGCAGCGCTTTCGCGTTCAGCTATTACATAGCTTTCAAACGCAAGAAAAAATTGTGCATTTATTATTCAGAGCAGAATGATTTCGGAAGAGGCAGTGAAGAAAGGATAAGCCTGAAACAAGAAAAACAAGAAGACATTTTCTTCAGCTCTGCTCTTTAATCTCGCAAAAAGTCTCGAAAGTGACTACTTCGAGTGGGAAATAAAATTTTCATACCTTCGTCATGGCTACTGCACAAAGACAACTCCCGTCAAGTAGATCTTTACTTTATTTTTCTTTCTTCTTTCATAAATGAGGTAACAGGAAGCGTTAAAATTTCCCATGAGCCCGCAACAATGGAGAAGTAAACGTTCACATTTTCTCACTCTTCGTACACAAAAGAAGAGTATTACACTTCCCTTCTAAAAGTATTTTACAGACTGTTCGTTACATTCGTGATCCTCAGCATGATTTCAAACTTCGATGAGACGCCGTAATAGAGGACTTTCGAAAATTCAACCACTTGGCATTCTTTAACGTGAATTCATAGATACACTTAAAAGGGCCTCTAGGTAGGTATGTAATGAAATTTATTGATTCACGATAGAATCATTTGAGGGGGGTGTGGCAGGGGGAGTGGAAGCCGGACGACGACGGGTTCTCGGGTCACTCTAGGTGGCCGGGCACTGCTGTGCTTCGGCGACCCTTCTGGCCCAGCTAACTGTCCGGAGCTGTAACCCCGCTTGCGAGCTGTGCAGAGCAGCCTCCCATCACTCCTGGTGTTCTGACCCTTGCCACTGGGGCTTGGGTTTGTTCGGACAATTAAGAAATGCGTGATGGAAGTCGGCTCTGGTGCTAGGACATAGGTTGCAATGAGGAGAGGTTTCACCATACGTAAAAAGGAATAGAAGAAAAGGAGTCATCACTGTGGCCGTTTGAAGTCTGCGCCACAAAACCTGGTCACTTCTGGATAGAGATTTATGCGGTGAGAGAAACTTTAGGTGGGAATTTCGGTAAAACAGCGTGACATCGTGACAGCTGAAGAGTCGATCCCTGGCCCCTAGAAGGGAAGGCAGGTCGCTCTGAGCCCGATTAGCGAGTGCTCGGGCTTGGTTGTGAGCGGCCGTGTTGCCTGAGAGTCCACAGTGCGCAGGGACCTAAATCAGGGTGATGAGGCGATCAGGTGGAGGAGACATTTCACGAATTTTAGTAGCCAGTGAATGAATTTTGAGAATGGCAAAATTACGAATTGCCGTTTTTGAATCGAAAAAAAAGTATTATCAGTGGTGCAGCGAACAATGGCTAAAGCAATTGCCACCTCATCTGCTTCCAGGGATTCTTTCGAATTTGGGAGCGACGCACTAGCGACCACTTTTTGAAATCCGTCTACAACGGCTATGGCGAAAACTGGATAATCTGCACATTCGGCCGCGTCTCCATAGATTCCGGGAGAATCAGGAGGAAAAATCTTGTGAAGGGCCTTGGCTCTAGCTTCACGTCGCTGATGATATGTGGGGTTTAAGGTCCCAAAACCACCATATCGTTATGAGAGACGCCGTAGTGGAGAGCTCCAAAAATTTTGACCACCTGGGGTTCTTTAACGTGAACCCAAATCTCAGCACACGGGCCTACAACATTTCCGCCTCCATCGGAAAGGCAGCCACTGCAGCCGAGATTCGATCCCGTGACCTGCGGGTCAGCCTTCGAGTACCTTAGCCACTAGCCCACCGTGGTGGGGCAGCTTCTCGTCGCGCTCGATTATGTTCTAGGTGAGTGTTTTTCGGCAGTGGCGGGATTAATAGGTTGCTGCTGACAGCGACTGGAACTGCGTGCGTGGCCGTGGCGTGACCAGGAACGTTGGTTCCAAGTCGGCGATGTAATAATTGACCTGTTTTTGTAAGCGATAGTCTTTGATACTGACTGAAAATATGCGCCTCTACAAGCTCTCCCAAAGTGTTTTGAACCCCAAGTTGAAAAAATTTATCCGTGCCTGTTCATTTAGGGAGATGGAGAGCCGTCTTATAGGCAGTGCGAATGAGTCTGTTAAGTTGCTCGGTCTTCGCGGGTGTGAGATAGAGGTATGAGATGTAATAGGTAATTATGCATAGGCAAAAGGCCTGCTTCCCTCATGCCGCGATGACGGTTAGAAATGCGCTTAATGAGGGAAGCTGCATTATGAACTTAAGTGCGGATTAACTTTGTGTCAGCATTGGAACCGTTGTCGGAATTATTGAGGCCTAAAATTTTGATTTTATTGACCCTGAAAATAGGGGTGTCATCAAGGTTGACTTGAATCTGGCATGTATATTGCTTTTTAAAGTCCATTACTAGGAGTTCCGATTTAGCCGCCGAGCAGGTGAGCCCAATACTGTTGGCGTGCTTAACAACAGTGTCAGCGGCCAACTGAAGCATTGATTTGATTTCGCCATGGTTGCCGGCATTGATCCATATGGTGATGTCATCCGTGCCCAAGGATAGATTGATGGAAGGTAGTTTGGCAAGTTTCCGCGCTAGCATGATGAGAGTAACGCTAAAAAGGAACAGGGACAAAACCGATCCCTGGGGCATTCTTTTGCTACCTAGTGTGGAGTGATCGGTTTTGAAAGTACCTTATTGTAGGCGGAAAGACCTGTTGCTGAGAAAGGCTGTGACATACCTGTGCATGCGAGAGCCTACATTAAGTTCGCTAAGATATTGTAAAATCGAGGAGTGAGACACATCATCGAAAGCTTTCGTCGGGTCCAATGCGAGGATAGCTCTGGTGATGTGTGGGAAAGTAGGATTTAGCACATACTCCTTAAGCTGCAGCATGACATCCTGAGTGGAGAGCCCCACTCGGAAGCCGTACATGGTGGCGAGAAAGAGTGTTTCTTGTTGCATGTAGCGTTTAAGGCGATTGATAATTACTTGCTCTATCTATTTTTTTTGTACATGAGGTGAGAGAGATTGATCTCAACTTATTAAGATCTAACGGCTATTTATGTTCAAATTTGAAAGACACCTTATCTGATTTCCATTCCCGGGACAGCGTGCCCTGCTCCCATTGTTGATTCATGTAATCGGTAAGAGCGGCCAATGACTTGGGGTCCAAAATTCAGAGTGTTTTGTTCGCAATTCTGTCTAGTCCTGGAGCGCACGTGGAGAAAGGTTTACTTAGTGCAGCCCAAACTTCCGCCTCTGAAATCGGTGCATCCAAGTCTGGATTGGGAGCTGTATTGTAGGTAGGTAACGATTCTTGCCTTGGGCCAGCAAAATACCTATATTTAAGAGCAGTTTCAACGTCTTGCCCTTGTTTCTCTACTTCAAACAAGAGTTTCGTAATTCGATTACTACTTTCAGATTGCGAAGAGCATGGGTCTAACGTATGGCGAAATAGAGACCAGGAGTTCTTCATATATAGAGAGCTGTCAAGTTTGTTACATATCTGGTTCCATTGTTGTGATGAAAGCTCGGCCGCGTGTTCAGTTACAAGCTGGAGGGTTTGTGAAATTTTTCGTTTTAGTTTGCGATGATATTTTTGTTTGAGCCATCGCTTCTGCAAGCTCTGATAGGTGAAGCAGCCTGCTGTTTACTGTATCGCGCATATGTGTGGCCGGGCCTACTTCTTCGCTAAGACCTACATCCTGTTTAAGCCGAGACGCCCAGTCTTTGTAGTCCTGAATTTCTTTTTTCAGGCTTCGGTCTCGGATTTTGCGAAATTTGTACCAGTCGACAGTAGGTTTTCAATAAAACTGGGAACCGAAATGGGCATGGGACAGTGTAATTGTTAAGATGTAATGACCACTGACGATGTTGACCCCACTGTGTGTCCAGTTAGCTTGTCACACGTTTTTTGTGGACGTAAGGTCTGGGGTGGTATCTCTGCTCACACTGTTCTCTATTCGTGTTGCTAGCATGCAATCAATGACTAGGGTGCACCTATTTTGCTGAATGTATTGAAATAGGCTGCTGCCCTTCCGAGTGTTTCTCCTGTAACACCGATATACGTGCGGGGCATTAAAATCCCCCGGTACAACTATGGCAGCAGAGCTTCCTATTTGAATGGCCCTGTCGATTGCTCCAAGAACAGCAGTGAGGCCATCTCTAGAATGAGGATAAATATTTAAAATAAAATATGTGCCTTGTCCTGTACGACGCTGGAGAAGTTCAAGAAGAATGCAGTCACTGTACAGATCGGAGAGATCATGCGATATAAACGAGATATTCCTGTGTATATATATGTTGGGCCTCTAGCATTCCACCCCCATCGAGATCCGGCCACCGTGGAAGGGATTCAAACCCGCGGTCTGTGGTTCAGCAGACACGCATTACAACCATTAGACCACCACAGCAGGTAATCGCCTTTCAGTCGCCACGCACGAATTTCTACTGACGTGTTGAACGATCAGTATTTCGCTATTGCAGCGACGACGCTAATCTTCTTTGCAGTTTAAAATACAAAAATCACAGCACATCCACGGAGTGAACAATGATGAGTGGGGCGAAGCGTCCGTCGTTCGTCCGTCCGTCTGTGTGTCCATTCGTTCTTGCTTCTGTCCGTCCGTGCGACCATCCATGCCACCTACCATGCGACCATCGGTCCATCCGTCTGTCCATCCATGCGTCCATTCATGCATCCATTCATGCATCCATTCATCTGTGCGTCTGTCCATGTGTCCATTCGTCCGTATATCCATCCGTCCTTGCAATCGTCTGCCTGTCCATTCGTCCGTACATCAAGTAAACACTCCAAGTACCACCATCTGGAACCTTTTCATCATATAGTCATCATATATCATTATCGCCGTACTTCGGACATTCCAAGGACTGAACGAGAGCTTGCTACCTACTACTACGACGACTACTACTACTACTAATACATACATCGCGGATGCACGACCCACGGAGCTTCGCCCCTAAAAACAGCCTTTTCATGACCACAGGACAATTCTTCACTGTGATTCCTTGTGTCATTTCTGACACAATGAATCTGTGCAGATTAAGCCAAACACAGCTCCCATGCACGCAAAATCATTGTATGAACTTTATGAAGGTGATTCTCTTTTATCGGAATTTTTCTCTCGCGTTCGGCGAACCCGATAAACCCTTGTGCGATGGCGAAAACAAAAATCACCACACAAGCACTCCGTACGAATGGTTAACCATCAGTGCTGATACGTGTGGCGTAACCGTTTGTCACTCAATTCATTCTGACAGTTTATTTCAAAATTTTTCACAATTGCTAGTTTCGTTTGTCCCGAAATCTTGAATTTTATTTGCGTACATGGAGAAAAGAACATGTGCAAGCCCAATATGTGCATGCCAAAAATTCATTTGTCCGTGGGTAGGGAGCTTTTTTTGTTCGCTCAACGCAAGATAACACCGCTAGAGGTTAGCACGCGTTCTTCGACTAGCTAAGATCGCAAAGACCCTCAAACGCTCCTTTAGCATAGGTCCATTTTGACGTCTCATTTTCCACATTAAATTCATTACGCCAACCGCACACTAAGCATATGCTTTTGGTATTAATATTGTGAAGGTGAAATCACTTAGATATGACAAAAACGCTGCTTCTCTTTCAAAATCCCCGCTGAAACGTCAACATTGAAAAGCAGGCAGTCGTTTCGAACGCACGGCCTGCGGACGTCTCGACGCTATACACGCACGTCGATAATGCTGATGATGATTGATATGTGGGGTTTAACGTCCCAAAACCACTATATGATTATGAGAGACGCCGTAGTGGAGGGCTCCGGAAATTTAGACCACCTGGGGTTCTTTAACGTGCACCCAAATCTGAGCACACGGGGCACGTCGATAATGCTCTAACGCGATATATATATATATATATATATATATATATATATATATATATATATATATATATATATATATATATATATATATATATATAACTTGCTTATATATATAGATAACTTATATATATATATATATAGATAACTTGCCGTGGGCAGGATCCTGTCCACGGCAAGTTATCTTTTCACTCACTTTTCTTTATATTTACATTACAATTTGGTCTAATATATTCCCCTATGCTTTCCTTGGCATTACTGTCTGTTAGATTTCAATATATATATATATACATATATATATATATATATATATATATATATATATATATATATATATATATATATCTCACAAATGAACTATAACTGTCACCCTATGCCCTTTCCCAATGGCAGGGTGACAATAAGCTGCTGCTGCTGCATGCCCCCGTAGAGTTTTAAACACAAGATACACAAGTTTAGTTAGAATTTTATGAACAGGAAAAAATATATCCTAACTGAAACTATGTTTCGCAACGTGGTTCAATTTTAAGCATATAAATACCTCTCAACGGCTCCGTCAGGAGCAAAAGAGGAGCCGAGCAGCATGCTGCAATTGCAGTAAGGGTTGGTTTATCTGCAAAATACCTTCCTCTTAGGTCCCTCTTCTTTCAAGAAGTGATCATTTGAGGTTTGATTTTTAGGCGTTCTGGTGGGTGCTCCGGTGTACAGCTGGCGATTTACTTCTTTCAAACTATGATCAACAAAACAGCTATCATTGCTTCTACAACATCAATCCTCCTACTAAAGGCTGGTAGCTCGTACTTACCGAAAGTATACATTTTGGTACAACAGTACAGTTGCCAAGAATGCACATTATTAGTTTAGGTTTGCGGCTAAATCTTCGAATGGTACTTTTTTTTCAAATTATGCTTCGCCAAAACAGTGCCGAGTATGTCAAATAAGAAATCCTGTCTAATTACCCTAGCTGCCACTCCTCAATTTCTATTTATAACGGCTCATTATTTTTCATTTACTCACCTCCACTTTGTTTTGGTGTTAAAATAACACATTTCCTTTTCAATCCATTACCTAAGGCTGTAAATGTAGCTGTAGCACAAATTGGTGTAATTTGCGAAATTGTGGCCCTCTTCTATAATACCGTTTATATTTCAGCGTGAGCGGGCCTCAGTAATGAGCGCTCTGTTAATACCCCAATTTGGAGCTCATGAAAAAATTAGCAGAGGCTACGAGAAGGTCTTAGACGCTTGCAACAAGATAGGGAAGGAACTGTTCCTGTAAGACTAGACACTGTACTTAGCTTTTCTTCGCATCCTCATCAGGATAGATGAGACCCGAGTATCTTTTAGAACTACCCGAGTCTTGGCCAATCCCCCATCAGCGTGGGTTTGTGCCACAGACACTAGGCTCTACTCTACTGCATAAATGAGTATCTTTATAACTGAGCTTCCTCGAAGTACGCTGGCTCTCGTGGAAGATAAGTTTACAAGAACAATCTTTGAAATGGACGCGTGCAATTTTCCTACCAGCATGGCATCGTTATATGTCCTTGTTCATTTATGTGTATACTCTCGCATGCTCGCCTTCGTTTCATTGACAGGTTTTATTCTTGTTAGATTTGGTGACGCGGTACTAATGATAGCTGAAAGTTTCTGAGGGGGGCCCAAGATTTCTTTTTTCAAGAACAAAAATTAAAAAAAGCACTGAAAATATCACCTGCTCCGCCAGCGTACGGTGACACTTAGGAGTATAAGAATGCCAAATAAACAAAGTTCTGTAAGAATTTACGGGAACATACTTCCATGAGTTTGTTCACAGAGCTTATCGTAGTAGTTGCTTCCCAGTGCTGTTCAACTGACAGGCACAAAATTCTGCAAGTGTCTGCCCATCCGGGAGGAAAAGATTGTGTGCGCCAGGTGACAGCACACCTAAAGTAAACATCGTTTGCCTCGGAGTAACGGCCATTTTCCAGACATTTCCTTCACAGCTCATCTGCTGCTTGCGTCTTAACGTCAATTATATGTACAGCAGCTGTTTTTTCACGCATCTTTTTTTTTAATTCTTCTGCATGCGTCATTAGCAGATGCCCCAAGTTTACTCACATGTTGCCTTCGTAGCGCTGTTTCAGGGAAACCACTCAGCCCATGTTTTTTTTATTACTCTCTTTGACGAAGTTTGTTTCCGCGTGAGAAATTCATGAAGGTCAGTTTCGATACATGCCTTTTCTTCTTAACGCAAGCATTGCTCTAGGTGGTGGGTGTGAAACCTAATTGACGGAACTGATTCCTTGGTCAAAGGCCTGATGTCGCTGCTCTCTTTTACAGCACAGTTATTTAAATAAGTTTGGCGAAGGTCATAAATATAAAAGTGTCATAATAGTGACACGGGCACGCACTTTTTACGTCCTCTTCCTCTTCAGTTTAACTCTTATTGCGCCGATTGGTCTGGTATGGAGTGCAATAGCTATGATTAATTAGTGAGTGCCACTTTATTTGGTCCACAATGGAAACGGGTTAACCCGACGTCACTTCGCTAAGTCTATTCAGGGACTAGACATGTGTGTGAGAAAAGGAGTACGGGAAAACAAGAGCAAGATTTGAACTCACGTACCCATGACACGAAAAGGTTATCGTAACCACCCGGCTATCAAGAGGCGCTAGCAGAGCTTGGCGTTCTCCAGTAAAGTATAGTACATCAATGGGGTGGGCAAGGGAAGAGGGAGGGTCAGAAGGGAAAGAAGAAAGGGTAAAGGAGTGTGGAGAGAAAGAGAAAACAATAATTGAATTAAGCTTGTGAGTGAATGTGGGAGGGTCCCTTATTCCAGGAAACCTCTGGCTTGGACAGCCAGCCGAGCTCTAGCGACGAGTTGACGCTGCTCGACCAGGTCCGGCTGGGATATCGCAGCCTCCCACGCTTCACTGAGGAGGTTTTGGTCCGCATCTGGTGCTGCTGCTCGTAGTCTAATATTATTAGTATTAATATTAATAGTATTATTAGTATAATAGTATAACATTATTAGTATTGATAATATTATTAGTATAAAAATAATAATTCATTATCTTTTTCTCTATGTCTTTCTCTCCCTCTAGAGGAATAGGAACACAGGAAACGAAGCAAGAAAAGGATCGATGCGAAAGAACTACGAAGAAAGAAAAAGAAAGATGAACATAGAAAGGGAAAAGAGGGCAACATAAAGGAAACAAAGAGAAAATTAGAGAAAAACAAAGGCAGAGAAAGGGATCAAATCATGAAGAAAAAAACAGGCATGAAAAAAAAGAGGAAAAAGAATAATATAGAGACGAGGAAGAAAGATGAGAGGGCGGAAGCCTAGCAAAGCCTAACCAGAAGCACCTATAGTTGCCCACCATCTCTTCTAATAAATATGAAGCAAAGCTTGAGACAGTGGACAAAAGAAGACGTGACACTCGCGGCAATGAACTTGCAACAAAGATTTGCAAGTTCATCTCCGCGTGCGCTGCTTCTTTGTTTGGCCCGTCTGTTAAGGGCTGTTTTATGCTTGTCATGCAAAGCCATTAACACCAACTCGCCCAAACTGCATGTCTTCAGCTTTTCCTTGACTCAGCCTTGCGCGACATTATGCAATATGCGTCAATTTTTAATAATTAGTTTCATATACCACATGTAAGCATCTGCCGACTTTCAATTCCTTTAACTGTTCCTTATTTAAAGAAAAAATTACACTCATCTAATGCGCGCGCGCGCGCGTGCGTGCGTGTGCGTGTGTGCGTGTGAGTGCGTGTGTGTGCGTGTGTGTGCGTGTGTGTGCGTGTGTGTGCGTGTGTGTGCGTGTGAGTGCGTGTGTGTGCGTGTGCGTGTGTGCGTGTGAGTGCGTGCGTGTGAGTGCGTGCGTGTGAGTGCGTGTGAGTGTGCGTGCGTGTGCGTGCGTGCGTGTGCGTGTGCGTGTGTGTTTACGCATTTAAAATTACGCTTTTTTTTTCAGTTCATCTGGTGTTATCAGGGAGTGACGTATATGTGGCAATAGCAAAAACTACGACACATTTAACCGTCCAGTAAGGCTGCCGAAAGAAGTTGGCGCTTAGCTCAAATATGCTTGAGGGTAAAATACTTTCCCTTTTTCAGTTGTCGCTTCGTCGGTAATAATAGTGCAGGTTCAGCCATAACTATCACACACCTCTCTTTACCAAAACACGTTCGTCTGTTTCACCATTCCTTTTCTCTTTGCTTCAGGGTTTTGCTTCACCTAAAAAAAAAGAAAATATGGCAGCTACAAATTAGTGGTACGAAGCC
The DNA here is from genome assembly GCA_013436015.1 of Rhipicephalus annulatus. Lineage (NCBI taxonomy): Eukaryota > Metazoa > Arthropoda > Arachnida > Ixodida > Ixodidae > Rhipicephalus > Rhipicephalus annulatus. The sequence goes on along the minus strand of WOVY01004801.1, from coordinate 28,601 downwards.
TGAGAAAGCAGTGATGCTGGTGGGGTTACCATCTTCTTTTCTCTCCTCTTGTCCGACTCTTCCATTTCCCGGCCATTTCTGTAATATACGCGACTGGCTAGGGTTGGCACGACTAAGCATTCTTCATGATTTACTTGTTATTCATTGATCATTGAATGACCATTTATTGGTAATCCCTAATCACAACGTGTTGGTCGTGTATTTCGTGGATCGCGTTAAGCTTATGAAACAATTTTTTTATAATATATTGACTATTTCTTTATTACTCGTTAGCTATTTATTGACAATTCATTGGTTATTCCGACGTATAAAGAGGACGTAGAAAAAAATCATCCTAATCGGTCATAAGCTTGCAAATAAAGCTTTTCTTTAGGCCAAAGAATGCATGAAGCAACAACGCCAAACTAATCCTCGGACATCTTTGTCCATGCCAGTCCTGCGTCGGCGTTTTCGAAAGCGTAGCAGTAAGTACTGACGCAGAAACCCTCTTCCTCTGACGGATTCTATCTGATTCGTGGATTAAAACTTGCACTGTGACGAAAAAAAAATGAAAATCGGATTAACTCCACAATACAGAGCCACTTGTTCTATAATCCAGGCAGTTCAGATTACAGACTCAACTCCTCTCTGTAAGGCAAAATACAAAGAAAGCGAACAGCGTCGGCGCAAATCGTGTGAAAACGAAATGAGGGGAGAGGTCCAATGTCATCGACCTCAGCTCAAATCTAACTCCATGATCGGCTTTGACTTCACAGAACCTTTGACTTTGCGAAATCAATTCCTTTTCTGGAAAAGCTGACTTAAAACGGACATTCTAAGTAACTTCGAAAGAGATTGAGTTTTGGATTGCGTTGTTGAACGCTGGACTCGAGGAAAACTGAAACATAGTTTAAGTTACTTCAGTGCTTCGAACACGCTTGCCAGCGGTACATCCACATAAACTTCCAATAGTAAAAAAAAAGAACTGAGGCATAATAAAGTACCCATACAAACCAGCGACATATATTTGTGCCGCGCTTAACTGCCTTTGTTTTTATGTAGTTTGACTTGCATGCTTTTTAATTCAATACTTCCAAACTTCATAAACAATCTTAGTGCCCTATTCGCCCGGAGCAAGCATTTATGAAGATTTATAACAATTTTGAAGCTTGACAATAGGTGGCGAGAACAACGTGTGGTGTCCCGTTGACCTTTATATATAATTTTCAGGTCCCAAAACTACGATATGGTTACGAGACGCGCCGCAGTAGAGGGCTCCGGAAATTTCGAAAACATGGGGCTCTTGAATGCGCACCTGAATCACGTGAGACTCGAGCATCCTTCGAAAATGTGGCCACGATAGTCGGAATTTGATCCCAGGACCTTCGGGTTAGCAGTCGATCAGTCGATCTTTCAACAAACGCACGTGTAAAGGGTGCATCAAGCCAACTACAAACTTTGGCACCAAACATGTCCCAGATATCACAATCTTGTGAACGGCTCGGACCCCTAAGCCCACTTTGTGTCTCCAGGGGAGATGCGTTGAAATTTACTATTCTTTCACCTATGTACATGTCAGTGTCATGCATTTCCAGGTACATTTGAGACAGGTTTTCCTGATCATATATGCTGCTAACCAGTCGCAGCCAGTTTGGTTCATGAATCATGATCTGTTTAATGCTCACAACGATGCTTTCATGCAAAAAACATTGTGACATGTAATCATATCTTATACTCCTTTCGCACATGTCTTTTATCTACAGTCAAATATGTTGACCTAAACTTTTTAAAAGTTTTTTTGCTGACGGATATATGTCACAACATTCAGAAAGTATACATGTGATCGATACGGCCGTTCAGGACTAAAAATGAAAATGAAAGTGACCGAAGCATTCACAAGTTCGATAGAATGAAATGTTCTTAAAAACGCTATCTCACAATAATGGTGATGTCTCTTCTAAATATAGCAATGCAGTGTTGCTCAACAATTACAACACTGCATGCGAGGTCACGCGTAGCTATAGGCAGAAAATTGGGGTATGCATCACGTACGTTTTTCACGGTGCGCCACTACTTCTGTAAAATATTTAGCGTTAGCTTTGTTTTTTTTTCCTTGGGTTTTTTTTTTACTGTGCAGTTGCAGGCACCTAGCTCAAAGTACGAATGTGTTATTTTTTTTAATGCACTCCATGTTGCCCGCGACAAAGTGATATCTTATTCATTATGCATAAACAGCGCAGCACGCGACGGAAACATAAGAAACACCTGGATAAAACGAGCCTTACCATATTATGTAAAGTAAATATTGCACAGACATGCAAGTTCAACAGCAAAAACATTTAAAGAGCGTTTTTCGCGAGCCTTAGTAAGCTACAAAAAATGTTTTCTACTTTTTTCTTCTTTTCTTTGTCTTTTCGAATCAATTGATCATGCGTTCTGACGCCCGCTGACTTGGGAAAAGTGGTGCACATTTCTGGCATTTCGACAAAAAATGACAATTACAAAGTTCAGCCGATGTTTTTAACTTGTACTCGGTCATTGTATGTGAAACACGTGGTTCGGTAGTATACGCGCTCTGCTTCTAGAATAAAAGTAAATAGGTCTAAAAGCCCCGCCGCGGTGTTCTAGTGGCTAAGGTACTCGGCTGCTGACCGGCAGGTCGCGGGCGCGAATCCCGGCTGTGGCGGCTGCATTTCCGATGGAGGCGGAAATCTTGTAGGCCCGTGTGCTCAGATTTGTGTGCACGTTAAAGAACCCCAGGTGGTCGAAATTTCTGAAGCCCTCCGCTACGGCGTCTCTCATAATCATATGGTGGTTTTAGGACGTTGTACCCCACATATCAATCAAATCAATCAACAGGTCTAAAAGGGTGTTCATGAAGGATAAAAACTCCTTTTACAACTTTTTGTTGAAAGTGTACTTTTTAAATGTCTTCTCAATCTGCTTGAAGAAGATTGACTTGTTACGTCGCATTGCGAAAACGGTTAGATCAACCGCTATCTGTACAGAACACCGTGTATTCTCAAAAACTCCACCTGTAAAACATTTCACGCTTCTCTTCCACATACATTATCAAAGTCTTCATTTGTTCAATATTTCCCGCGTGCTTTATGCAGATTGCTTCAAACCTGACATTTAGTCATACTAATTTTGCACGTGAAGAATAATTTTTGCCACAATTTCATGAAACGTGCTTCAAATTTCTTGCTGGTCGAATAGCATTCACCTTTGAAAAGTTTTCAGTTTTTTGTTTCATGTACTCTGCAACCCCTTTGGCAATGAGAGGTACCATGAGTGCAAGCTTACTTAGAGCGGAATGACGTAATGTCTATCACCTTGTAGAGTTCCCATTAGAAGCCCGATTTTATTGAAGAAAATCATAATGACAGATAAGAGGCAATTAAGGTAATGAAACCACTTGCCTACATTGCTGCTACATCAAGGTGAAAGGAGGTAGAGTAGAAATAATAATGAAAAAAATAAACTAACTAAAAAATTTTGGCTGAGCAACCAGAATAAATGTAATCAATAAAAACTTAAGTTTTGCTATCAGTTAACCTTGTTCACTTTTTATAAACCTGAAATGCATTAGCAAAGACCAGGGTCTTAGCGTTATGTTACCCTTCAGAAAGCGCGCATGTTACTAAGTTCCCTGGAGCGTAGTTTAAATTACGGCAAGTCTTTAATTACTTCGCTCTGAAGGAGGGTGCATGAGAAAACGGGAGTTGCTTCAACACCTCAAAAGCACCACTGTTTTTAAGTCGACCTTAATTGCATTTTCTAAGCCATCAAAACAATGACGTTGTTTTTATTTTATTTTATTTGTTTTGTTCATACCTCCTTAGTAGTTAGGTGTATCCCAACTCACCCTTTTGACATTTCAGCCAGATGTATTATGCAGCGCTTAGAGTGTAATAGAGTGACTAGAAGTTCGGTGCTATCATTTACAATGAAGTAAGACGGCTGCGAGAGACAAAAACGAAAGAATGATTGCTGCGTTCCTGCTGACCAAGGACTTGGCATGTAAATATAAAAAAGGAATATAATAAATGTTTTAGTCATTACTTACACACTCATCATCTCTACAGCATAAATGGTGCGGAAAATATATCCAGCATAATGAGTATATTTTTTTTTTCAAAGTCATATTAGTTCTTACACTATTACGATTCCCAATGCATTTTTTTGTTTATCTTCGTTTATCTTCTGTATAAATACCTTGCTTTTTATTTACTATTTAAAAATGATTGATATGTAGTGTTTAACATCCTAAAACCACGGTATGATTATGAGAGACGCCGTAGTGAAGGGCTTCGGAAATTTCGACCACCTGGGGTTCCTTAACGTGCACCCGAATTTGAGCACACGGGCCTGAAGCATTTCCGCCTCCATCATAAATGCAGACGTAGATTTTAAGCGTAATCGTGCCCTGTCCGCATTTCCTTCCCAATCGCTAGCCTTACGTCCTTTCTCTGTGGACACCGGAAGCATGTCGTAAGAGAACGCTAATTGCGGACACCCTCTAGCTTCTATATCCATGTATGCAATGCCAAGAACCATGGTGAGAGGATGCCGTTTGAAAACGCACACTTTAACCCTTGGCATGTAACACATGAGCCGAGATGTGCGACCCAACGGTAGATGGCTTATATAAGGGGCTTGCCTTTAGTGTGCTTTCCTTCCTTCCGAAAGAGTTAGCAAGCATTCTGCCCCTCCAGGTGGCAGTTACTAGTTTGCTCTCTCCCTTTCTCCTCTGTGTATTTTTGTATTGTTACGAAGGCGCTACGCCAAAACGGTGCCGAAGGCGCCACTGCTCCGAAATCCGCCGCCAAGGTCACCAGTCGTTTGGTAGCGTGTGTTACTCAGCTTGCGACTGCTTCTGCGCAGAGCTGATAGACGAGCGGACGAGACGACGGTGAGTTAAGGCAAGGTTCATGTACAGCATAGAAATATAGGCATTACAAATTCGGCACTGGGGCCAACAGCTTAGGGAATCGAAGAGCCGAGATGTCTTCTCTCGCACGCATAAGTCGGCTTGTCTCGCACGCAAAGGTCAACTGCTGGCGACGCACCGCTTGGCTTTCTTTCTAGGCACCGAGAGGTCCTTTTGCGTCACCAACGTCCAACCAGAAGCGCCACTAGCCGTGATGTCAGAATCCTCCAATGGGGCCCGCCGCTGGGCCGCGTCATGCTCATTAAATCCAGAGCCGCTGCGCGTGGTTGCACCCAAGGACGAGTGACGTTGCCACGCTTTGCGTAAGATTCGCCAGACTGGAAGGCGCCGATTGCTTCAACGGGCTTGTGGGCTGAGGGAGCTCCCTGTGCGTTGCGTGACAGACCGGCACCGCCGCTTGATGACGTCGTTGAGTTGATTGCGTCCGGCGGGCTCAATCGCTGGCCTTGACACAGATTGCCTTTGCAGAGGCATTGACGTTCAGTGTGGACTCCCAGGCGTAACAGCACCCCCGCCGCAAGACAATGCGCCGGAAAGACGAGCTGCTTCCACGTGGCTCCGATGTCGGGCGCGCTCGTTCGCCAGGTTCCTCCAGGTTTGCCTGGAGAATGTAGCTCTAGGCTCAGTTCCGTGAACACATCACCTTCTTGAGGACGGATGCCAGCTCCACTGGCTTGTCGCCACAACTTGTCGACCAGCTTCGCTCAGAACTTCTGACGATTTCTGGTTTCAGCGCTTGTCGATGGTTCTGCAACTTGTCAAGAACGGTTCGACAACAGAACACACGACACAAGCAAGCGCCCTCGGTTACCCGACAGAACACCAGACAAAGTATAGTACAGCATATACCGAGCTACGTGTATATCGGAATTTCGTTCCCTCTACATCAAGAGGCACATGTGAGACACAAGACTCTTAAAATGAGAACTCAAATATTTACACGTTAAAGAACGTAATGAAATAGAATACAACATAAAGTTCGCCCCTTGAGATCACTCTGGACGAAAGTGCTCAGCTAAGGCCGTGATGAGGACAAAAATTTGTCCCGAATCGCCAGCGAAAAACCTGTAGGTGAAGAAGGTACTAACTAAAACGCACGGCTCAATGCGTCTGCATTAGCGTTTAGCTTTCCTTTTTTGTATGCTAAAAACATTACACTCGTAACACAGATAAATCCAGATGCGCCGGTCAAGTCGTTTGTCATTGCCGGAGTCAACTCATGGCTTTCAGGCCAAAAAGAAAACTATAACACTTTCGGCAACCACACAAATTACATCTTGCGTGTTTGAAGATCTAGGTCGATACATATCACACTTCAGTTTACTGATTCGATGGGAATTAATCTTTTATCTTCACATTTCCCCTATTTTAGAGCTCTAGCTGCAGGTATTTTACCCGTTATTTTTTTCTTCAATATAATCCTCCTAGTGTTTAAAATTCAGAAAGACGCAGTATGTAGACGGGTTAATATTCTAGCAGGCTTGAAAGTACAGTTCCGTCGTCGCTAATGTGTTCGACGGCAAACACGATTTTTTCTGCGCGCGTTCGAGGAAGCGGACTTGGCTGTCTGATGGTTGCTGCGATACTCAGTTTGCAAGTGACCTTCGCGTCATCCATACAGCGTGAATGCGTGAAAGAAGTGGTGTCTTTTGGCGATAAATTGTCATTAGCCCTGGCCCCCATGAGAAGTTTATGAACATTTAGAGGTGGAGTAGTGGACGCCTCTGGGCTTACTTATAGATCGCCATAACAAATCACCTAGTTTACATTGAAGTTAGCTGAATCATTCAATTTACTTCACTTGACATCAATAATTTTCTCAACGCTTCGCACTCTTTTAGGGCAAGTTAGCTGAGTGACAGGCTGAAGAATAAACTGCACCATGCTGTCAATCATGTTCGTAATGTATGCGCTGTGTCGTTTTCTTTTTTTTGCGTGATTTTTATTGATCACCCATTACACTGCCCTCCTTGCCTCTCATACCCACCAGAGCGAACGAGTCGATTAATTGATATGTGGGGTTTAACGTCCCAAAACCCCCATATGATTATGAGAGACGCCGTAGTGGAGGGCTCCGGAAATAACAACCACCTGGGGTTCTTTAACGTGCACCCAAATCTGAGCACACGGGCCTACATTTTCGCCTCCATTCGAAACGCAGCCGCCACAGCGGGGATTTGATCCCACGACCTGCGGGTCAGCAGCCAAGTACATTAGCCACTAGACCACCGTGGTGGGGCCAGAGCAAACGAGTCAACATTGTACATAGGCCTATTCAAATTTTTCATCTTGCTTGCTCCGATTGCCTGTCAAGGCTGCTAGTGCCGCTCCGAATCACTAGAAATACTGAGATATTGTATACGCACTTGCCCACACAGTTCCAGGTCTTTTCTTTTTGTCATCTTCTCTCGAAAGACATACTTGAATAGCGTTTCATGAGGCCACAAATTGTTTTATTTCATTTATTCATTTATCTATAAAAATCGTAAGGCAATTAGACCTATAGCTTTCCATGTAACCGCAGAAGTGAAACTGTATATGTAATTTCGTTCGTGCCTTATGCTATTTTGCTTCAAAACGCCACTTTTCTTCTCGAGAAGCGCATACCCACATGAATTCTTGTGACGGATATGACGTTTAACGCTTTTTCAACGTGTTAATACTCGAAACAAACTTCTCTCTTCATCACCATTTTTGAGTTCACTAGTTCAAGAAATCCAGCTGTGATCCACATGGTTAGGCTCCCGTTTTTTTTTTTTCTTACGTCCTTCTCTTACTTTTTCACCTTACTTGGAACCTAAATTTAAGTAAAAGAAGCAGATGCAGCCAACATACGCTAATATCGACTGCCACTACAGAATTTCAATAGTTAAATAATCAAATACAAAAAAGAGAGACTCCTTTGTGCTGCCATCTTTGTTAAATGTCACTCTTGCTCTCAAAAAAAAAACATTTTTTTAACCTCATTTTGCCCAAACTGTTCAGGAGTTCCGGAAATTGACTTTGGTCGAAAAATAAGAGTGTAACAGGAACGTCATTAGCCACTAAGGCATGGCCTTTGGCTCACCAAACCTAGTCATTCGATAGGCACGTATATACGTAAAAAATGAAGCTATTTAATAAACATGAATACACGTCATTATTGTAGGACGGACTGACTTTAATATAAATAACGTTATTTTTAGCAAAAGAACAATAACGCAAAACGCGGAACAGTTGCCGGTAGAAAACGAAACTGTACTGGCGCAATTCAGCGCTCATTAAGATAGCGGCAAGTATATGTCGAGATCAAGCACATTCATTAGAAACAAAAAAAAAGTGTCACCAAGTAGAATCGGCACTTTAAAAGGTAAAAAAAGAAGAGAAATAAAAGAAGCACGTATGAAAAGTAAGCCAGGTACAAAAACCTAAGCATAAAATTTTCATCATAGCAGCGGAATTTTTTTCTCGAAGCCATGAGTCTTAATATTCGCCAGAGTAATCGCTTTCTTGCAAACGCAATTCGTTGAAGCATCCGCTGACACGTTTCGCCTATAGTATACGTATACGAAGCGTGAAGTAAGGAAAATAATTCAATGGAAATAGAAAAGAAATGCTACGGAAAATGGAAAATAGGACGAGCAACAACGCAATGCTTGTGTGCCGTTCTTCTTATCTTTTCTCTTTGCATTTTAGTGTGCAATGAATGTTCGAGACTTGCATTAATAGGACGTAGGCCTATAAAAGCCGGCAGCACACCCGCAACAAATCTGTCCCATCTTTTTCAATGACATTATACTGACGGGTTATCATCACGATTTCTTCCTTAATTCGTGTCGCTCAGCTGCACTGGCATGATTTATCTTGCGCAACAACGCAGTAAAGTGGCTGTCAGCCTACCGGCAGGGTTCCGAGTTGCTTGCCATTACGTAAATTAAGTAACCGTTATCCGCCATGAATCACGCCAAACTTAACATGGCGTCTAGCGTAACGAAAACTTCGCCCACCAGAGTCAGTCACTGTCAGAGTCACACCCACTGCAATACCGCCCGCTTGCATATAGACTTCAGTAGCAGCTGGGTTCCGGCAGCGTGGCACGCGCTATCGTAATAACGCCGACACAAACGATTAGAGCGCAAAGCCACCCTCTCGCACTCACAGTCTGTGGACAGTTTCTGCCAGGTACTGTCATCGAGCACTTCCCTATACACCCTGCGCCGCACAAAAAAAAACACTGTTGGGGGTGAAGGGTTGCGCGGGCAGGAGCCGCCCAGCGATTTCTCAAACGTAATGATTCGGGACAGGTGCAGCTGATAGGTGACGTCGTTATAATACATCCGTCATAGAGAGCCGTCAGGATTTCCGACATTCCACACACCGTCGCGAACGCAGGCTCCGTACGAGTGCGCCTGCAAATGATGGCGGCACTTACTAGCGTTAGTTGCGTGCACCGTTGTCTTAGCCGCCAAAAAAATGGCTGCTCAATCGACGTGTGTAGAACACGTCAAAGCGACACGTTCGTTTCTTAACTCGCGCTTAGCGTCGCCACGGCAACGGATAACTAGGAGCCTCATCGAAGTAACACAGCACCTGTTTCGAAGAGTAATGAAAGGCCAATAAGAGAAATTTGCTGTTCAAAAAGCGTGAGCAGCTTGATCCCAGGGAAGATGCTGCATGCAATTAAGTGCACTGAATCAATATACCTCACTCTAAAGGAAGTGTTACCCGCTGCAGTCTCATTCATATACGCCTAGTTTACCCTACGACTAAGGTTTCAACCGTCATTGTCACTTAAGGCTTTGGCTAACGAGAACGAAATAAGAGTCTTTTCTCAATCATATCGGACGCACGGTAGTACGAGATGGCGTTCGTGGCGAAAGTGATTAAGACCCGCCTATCACGTGAAGGAGAAGGAGTCCAGGAAGTGCTGATGACGTGGAGAGCCGCCGGGTGCATAATGCGAGAGCTGTGTAGTTGCCGGAGGACGGTGCATGACACCGGTGGAGGGATGTGGTGACTCACTTTTTGAAAACGTTCACTCCGTATGATCGAACGACCGTGCACGCGCCACAGTCTGAACCCCTAAAGCGCGAGCCAACCTTAGTACCGTGCCATACTCTTCGTCTTCTGCTGTGACTTACCAGCATCGACCGCAGCGAAGGCAGGCAATGCTTGGTCTGTAGGTACCTCGCGAGTTTAACCGTCAAAGAGATGCCACAATGCGCCTTCTGGCACGCGGTAAGTTTATGGGCTCCAGGCCAGCCCCATCAGCGTAGAAAACACGTTGGACGCATTTATTCGAGGCCCATAGCGACTATATTGAAAAAAAAATCAATTATATGTAGCGATATTATCAGTAAATGCTGCCTACAACACTCAGCCTCATTACCTAACTGACAAATATCGAAGTGTTTACCTTTGTTGCGAATATGCCTTCAGCGTGTCAAACAATCCCAAACACGATGATTTCTAAATATTATTGTGCGATCATACTTTTGCACTCATGTCATACTCGTTGAAGACGTTGTCTAGAAAAAGAACTGAACAAATAACGTAAACAAGCGAATTCTTTAAAATTCGAACGTCGGCTAACCTATTCTATAAGTAACATAACAACGTCCGCACTTCTTCCGCTTTACTTGCGTGTAATTTACTTGCTCTTGCGTTTTTAACGCACTCACTTTTTCTTCATTTTATTATTCTCCTACGTCTTGTTGGTTGATTTTCAGACTAAACTCCTTATGATTTTAAGATCCATAATTCCTTCTGAACAATTCTTTCGTTTCTACACGGAAGCGTTTTTCAATTAGAAAAATTTGTTTGCGAAATTTGCGCGTCAAAGCTATCCAAACAGATCTCACGTACGCTTTTGTTCTAAAGGAAAAGAGAAGAAAAACTTTCTGCGCACACTTCTTTTGGCAGCACAGCTTCAACCGACACAAGACAAAGCCATTACGGAGCATGGAATAAGAGCTTGGGTATGTGTTCCGCGTAATGTTTAGGGGGGGGGGGGGGGGGGGATCGAAACGTGCTTAACGTAGCTTGACGGTTCTAATGGATTTGAAAGTGGCCATACGTCGACCGACGCTGAAAGATTTCTATTGGTGCGCATCTTTGAGGTCTAGTGTCATAGATAGATGTACAGCAGCCGTGACCGTCGTACGAATAATATTTACATTTGTTTATCGATGGTCCCGTTTAATTTTCTCGCTCACGAGTATTTTTTCTGCTTTCCTTTGTGACAGCAAATACAAACATACGCATTTGCCGAACAACCTTCTATTCAAACCTTTTCCCCGAAAGTTCTTTCTTCTTCTTTGCGGAAAGCACTTAGCAAAATTCTCACGTTTCTTCGCACAAAAGATGCGTGCGTGCTTTTGAATTCATTCACACGTTGTAAGAAAACAAAATTAGGTATATTCTTTTCGTTTTACTTTTCTGTGTTCCGTATGGCGATTTTTAGTGAAACTCTGCAACTGGGTCATCTGCTCTTTTTGTTGTTTCTTCGCGAACAAATGTTTGCGGAAATGCGGAAACAATGCATTCATTCCGGACACGTCTTTTTTTTTTCCTTTGCGAGCCTTCAGCGCGAGGAATTGTGTTTAGCTTCGTCCATTATTTTGAGTAAAACAAAAGGAGACATAAAATTGTTTTGCTCCTTTGGTATCAGCATGGTCATATGCTTTCGACACGCTTCATATTAAATTTCTTTCGCCTGTTTCAGCCTGTTTCCCATTCAAATACCAGTATAAACTAATATTGGTGACGGCCCTGATTGCTTAGTTCGCTTACTTCTAAATGCGCAATTTCCATTCCCACTGGAAGCTCTCAAACAATGAATACTACGAATCAAACTATTTCGGAATCAAACAAAACAAACGAAAACAATTTATAGGCAGTTACGAAAGCATATATAGGCGTTGCTGCCTAATCTTTACGAAGGCTCGACTTAAGAATAAGACACATAAGGCGACTAATGTAGTCTAGAAAATATGCCGCCCCACCCGATCACAACAAGCAGGTATAAAACGGCTAGTTGTTGCCTAGCTGTTTCAATTGGTGTACGAATGAGCAGCGTCACCAGCGCAAGCTATAGCTGTATCTCTTGCCCACATCGGTGGTACAATGCTTAGGGTGCTCGACTGATATGTCTCGAAAGACGCGGGTTGAATACAGGCGGGACAGTCGCATTTAGATGAAGGGGAAGCGCTAGGAGTATCTGCACTGCGTGTGATGCCAGAGCACATCTAAAAAAAACCAGATGGTCAAAACTTCCGCAGCCTTCTTTTAAGGAAGGCATCAAACATTTCGCGATTTAGCGCACAAAACGCAATGGGTTATCATTAGCAGTATCTTTTAACGCGATAGCGTTACAGAGCTCGTATCGCCGAAATTCCTCCGTCGGTGTCCGCACCGTTGGTTGCGAGCGAAAAATCGAGAAAGAAGCAAATAAAATGAATAAAACTTTTGCTCCCAATGAGGACCAAACCTGGGCCGTTCGCGTGGCAAGCAAGTGTCTCACCACAAAGCCACAATGTTACTTGCAGCTGCTTCAGGAAAAAAACACTACATAAATGTCACGTAGTGGAAGGAGTCTCTTTAGCGCATTTATTTAGACAGGTGTCACCACGAAAACAATCCCATTCGGCGATTTGTAGGCACATTCGGGAGGTCGTCAAACTACGTCGAAAAAGGCCGGAATAGTGCATGCAGCCATCACCGATAAAAACACACAGTAACTTTCAAACAGCTCTGAAAATGGACAGCTATACCCATTTAGCGAAAAACATATCATGCCTTTCCAGAGGCGTTGATTAAGCAAACAGCAAACGCTAGATAATGTTCTGCCATCTGTGAGGCATTGTGAGACTCTTTATGGCCTCCGTGATGGCCAGCACGCGGTGTAAATCTTGGAGGTCTTGCGACTCCGGCTTTAGATCGAAAACCTGTACGTACGATTTGAGTGCGCGTGTGCGCGTATGCGCGCGCGCGTGTGTGTTTTTAACAAAACATATTAATGAGCATGCACTTAGCGGTTGAAGGGTGCTTTAGGAGCTGGATTTCGCTGTCGCGTTCAACTCTTAAAGGCTAAGCTTAAGGGTCCCTCAACGTTTAGTACCATTATAGCTTGCTCTCCGAGTGCTCGAAAGCATGAAAATTATTTATTTTCTCGTAGCGCTTTATTGTACAAAATGATCGCTGTGCAAGCCAACGCATAGTGTTGAAACTATTGTAGAATACAATAGATGTAGAGCATCGATCGCATACATTTTTTAGTGGATCAATACACACTTCCTATCAATGAATAGCGATTGCGTTTTCCGATCAGTGCTGCAATGACATATGCTGGAGAAGCGTGCCATAATAATGCTGGTCATTTTTCACGCCTTGTAGTTCACCTATTCTTGTTAGCTAAGACACAGCCATGCGTATAGTTGTATCAAGACTGTTCGTTGGCCTATAGTTGGTACTTGCTTGATGACACATTTTAGCCGCGAAATAACGCAAACACAGAGTGAAGAAACTCACAACGACAAGACGTATGCTGTTATTTATGGGAAAGGACCGTGTGTTAAAAGTGAAAAGAAAGAAGCATGAATAACTGAAAAATTTGTGCCTGCAATGTTTATTACGCGTGCTTGTTCAGCCAAATGTTTCGAGGACACTTTTCTCTTTCGTCCCCTCTTCCATATATCTCCCAGAAAATAAAGGTGACTCTATAGAAAACACCCCAAAATTTCTTAATTTTTCATTATATTCGTATTATCTTCGTCAATAATGACGATTATTTTGTCTAATTTGTCTCATCTAGTGGCTGCTTCAATGGTTATGAAAACATTAAAGAACAGCTGTATGTAGTGCAACTAAATATGTTTTGGGGCTATGCACTTCTAATTTTTTTTATTTCCCATAGATTAATGGTACAGCGTCAGAGCATCGACATATGTTTTTACCAATAGCACGACATCATATAAGAAATAAGAAAGCTGTTTCTTCGTAATATAACTCTGACATAGTGCCGAGAAAGTAATCACGACAATTTGTTATATTAAATACAAGCCATGCAGGAAACTTTCTAATGCTTTCTGCTTTGGTGAACTGCGAAGCTCTTGTAGATCAATGCACAGGATAATTTATCGGCTACTTACACTGCAGTACCTATACAAACATTGTTTCTTTCTTCGATAGGGCATAGACTCTTCCTCTCGTTCAATAGTTCTGTAAGTCGCATTGATTTCCATACCAAAAATTGAAAAAAAAAGGCTTCGTATCTGCATGTAATCTGCAAATGTCGTCGAAAGACGATAGTCTTGCGTGTCGCGAGAGTGAAAAGTTAATTTGATGTTCTGCGCAAGGAAATCGGTGAATCGTATTTTGGAGCCGCCACGTTAGAGTGCCTCGAACATGCAGCGGAGGCGAACAAGCACATTAAGTCACGTCACACGTCAGACATGAGCGCCACCTGGCAGTCTTCTTGCAAAACAAAGTGCGTGTTCTGAGACGGGTGCGCGCGCCCGTCTCAGAGGTGACAAGGTGAGAAACGCAGGGCGACGGGTAGGTGCCATCACCATCACGTCTTAGCAAAGCGTTGGAAACACTCACCTTTTCGTGCAAGCGTTGCATGGTCAGCGCAGCGCGATAAGCCCTACGGTCCTTAAAATTACTTTTGTATGCCTTTTTCTAGTAAAAGACACACAAGCAAAATATATACGTGTTGTTAGGATTCCCCAGACATACGCAATAATTGCTTATTAGTTGACAATTGCACAAGTATGAACGCTCAACCTTGAGCAACATTGGTGGGCGCTGCGGATGGTGTCGGCCGTTTCAAGCATCCAGAGCCGTTAAAAGTGGACAAACAGACAAATGTACAGACAGACAGACAGACAGACAGACAGACAGACAGACAGACAGACAGACAGACAGACAGACAGACAGACAGACAGACAGACAGACAGACAGGCAGACAGACAGACAGACAGACCAAAATTTTTTTCATCGAAAGTCCCCAAGAAAGACTATCGTCTTTAAAAAGTATCGATCAAAACTAATGTATGCTGGCCTGTTGTGTGCACGTACTGCATGAGAGACTCGCGCTTTATTTCGTTTTTTATGCCATCTTCGACAGTGTACGCACGCGCCGAAGACGAATAAGCCCAGAAAAGTCCTTCCGAAATGACTTCAAGAACCATTTACTGATGTCATCTACTTGCCCACACATCAGTGACGCTACTATATGTCAAAATACGGCTGCATCTAACAATGGCTTGATTCTTTGTTCGTCAGTGGTGCCAAGACGACTGGCAAAACAGCCGACGTGTAGAACCCTTTTCAACGCTTTTTTCTGTGCTACACAGGCTGACGCGTAAAACTTCCGCATATAAAATAGCGCCACCCCCTGTAATGTGTACAGGGGCCCCAGCGTAAAAGTGGGCTTCGACAAGTTGATCGATGAGACGCGGATGACCAGTTGACGGGCGCAGTGGTGCATATGCAATGGTGCTCTGAAGCGTGAGAGTTTGCTCGGAGGAAAGCCCGCATGAATACGCATTTACATGGTTTACACAGCACCTTTCTTTCGAACAGCACCCTTTTTCACAATAACCGTGTTGACGCACGTAATTCCATTCGTAAAATTTGTAAGTCATATACATGTAAACTTCTCGTTAAGAAGTAAAGCCTGCTCCAAACGAAAAACAAGAAGTTTTGTTAAATTTAGGTGTGCGTTAAGTCACGCGAGGTAGTCACAACCAGTGTTGCGGAATGGCCGCCTCTGTTTCATTCCAATTTCATTCCGGGGAATTAGGTCTTGCCGATTCTATTCCTTTTAATTCTTCGGCATGAAAAAACCTGGCTTATTCTCCGGGATTGGCGGGGACGTTCAGTTTCGTTCCTGCAATTCCTCAATGTAGGAAATGTATCTCGATAGTTTCATTGAGTTAAGAATGGTCGCCCCCATAAAGATGGTGTCATAAGATGCATAAAAAATGCAAAAGTACGCAGAGCACGTTACCAAGGTCAAGTGATAATAGCTAGGTGGCAAATATGGTGCAGTAAAACCATCCTACTTATTCCCACAGGAGCAGTTTTCCCGTTATATATAGTATTTTCATGGTCAACATGCTTGAAGGAATGGTGATGTTTCAATTGTTCAGCTTAAATTTGTTAATGCTAAACTGACGACATAGCATATACTAATGTTGACGAAAGTAGTGTTAAAGAAGACTAAGTTGTTTTGCCATGCGTATGGAGCGGTCATGAATATATGGAGAATTCTAACATAGGAAACAAAACACTACCTGCTGGTATTATACGGAACAGGGCACCGCTGATCAAGCACCTTGTGCATTTTCACCGAATACGGAACACTGAACTGCACTGCTTGTCAGTACTCACGCTTGTCAAGCTCTCCTCGCAAGCATCTTGGCGTCAGCAGACCTTTCTGTGGCCAGTTGGGCGCAGGTATGCAACGTCCTCCTTGTCACATAGGCCATTTACGTGTGTCTGGTAGTGAGCTGTTCGTGAGATAAAAATCAGACTGTGCATAAAGTATTCACCCCTCCCGTGGGGGGGGGGGGGGGGGGGTCAATGGGAACCAACGAGCCGTCCACTGGATCTCGGCTGCCCTCGAAAAGCAGCGCCCGAGAGGAAGCGCCAGATGCTCGCTACCACCCCAGCATGGCGGTGGGCACGAATGCCAGAAGAAGGCGGGATCGGGTAGAGGACGACACGCCGGGTTTATGTGTAGTCGCATCGCGGTGACCGTCCCCTCACGGGGCTAAGATAGTCGTTCACCGAACAATGTAATAAAGTCTTTCCTCTCTCTCTCTCTCTCTCTCTTTCTCTCTCTCTGAGAACCATCGGAAAGGGATAATATGTTTCTGTCTTGAGTACCTGTTGGGATAATGCATTAGTTCGCAAGCTAACTTATGCTGAGGTTTCTATTTTGCAAATTGGCAGATTGTCCACACTTTTACCTTGGCTTTAGCTAACTAAAGGAATGTATTGTGGCCTTCGATTTCGATAGGACATGTTCTCAAGCTTACATGACTAATTTGAGAGATGTTACAGTGGTGGCTGTTAGCGGTGTAGCAAAATACGTTCCTTCCCAATGTCCTCTTTACTTGGTGATGCGAATACAGACATGTGTCGAGTCGTAGGAACTGAGCGAAGTTGCAAAAGAATATATATATATACAGATAATAATTATTCACCACCCCGGAGAATGTGACTGTGGCATGATCAGCTCTCAGCTAGAGATTCAGGAACGTCTGATGGCCTCGGCTTAATCCCCCGAAGGCTTGATCTTCCGCACACGTTCGGCAATGGGTCACTTTGGTAACGTCACAAAATGTAACTAAGCGTCCTTGTGATTTATAATTGTTACAATAAAGATCACAAGCTGTACAAGGTGCAAAAAGAAGCTTGTTCATCTTGATTTTATTCAACAAAATTTTGCAACTAATTGTTAGGAGCTAAATGGGCGCTTCGCTGTTTAGTTTTAAAACCCGAATTGTGAATGGCGGCTCTTTGAATAATTGACTCTAAAAAATAGTCAAATAAAACTATTGCTCTCTACCTATGTGTTGCGCTTCACAGACATGAGTTGCTCAGGCGTGAACCACTGGACGCAGCAGCCTGTGTGGTAGTGCATTATGTTTATGCAGGTGACTGGGGGTCGATGTGTAGCTAGAGCGCCACCAAGGAATGAAGCAATCACAAAGCGTAAAGGGAGAGGGGGGAGATTCTGCTGCCGTAGTTCCGCTCGACCACTGTTAAGTGAGGATTAGAAACAAACTTCAAAGGAATACAGTCGATATAAAGGCACATCTGTAGTAGGCACTTCGCTTATAAATGCACTGTGCTTGTAATCAGACAAGTCATTTTAAAAATGCTGCTTTATTGTTAAATCCAAGGCTCTAATTCACTAATGTTTAGAGTTTGAGACACAACACGTAGACAAAAACGTGCTCTACCTTCGGAAATGCGTAATTTTATTCCCATTGCAATCCGGGCAAAAGGTGCTCGATTGCATTCCCATTCCATTCCTCCAAGCGTTGTCCCCATTCCATTCTGGGTCGCGGAAATGTGGAATGATTCCGCAACCACATTCATTCCGAAGTGGCAGCTGCGCTACACTGGTCACAACTGATACAGAATATTTCAACATGGTGTGTCTTCAATTTACATCGAAGCCTTCGCTTTCTAAACCCCCCGAGCAAAGATCATCCTAAATCATACACACAACGCTCCGATTGCGTTTTTTTTTTTCGAAATGAAGTAACGTGAAGCTCGCACGCTTGCCAACTGTCTGCAAGCTTCTTGCGGTATTGTATGTAATTCGAAGTGTCTTAGCATGTAAGTGAGGCAATATTTCAACGACACATATAACCTTCCCCAATGTTACGTAAATGTTTTGTTTTCTACGTAAAAATTCCATTTTGTTTACTGATGTATTTCTTACTTGCAAATTTATCACATCGCTTTTTTCATCAGTAGAAATTGAGCGCTTGAAAAAATTAAACCACGTTCAAGCAGATGAGCGTGCCTGACTTAGATGTTCGACCCACGTCACATGCGTTTCCACCGTTTTGTTTTTTGATATAATGCTATTTGTTTGTCGAGGTTTTGTTAGCTAAAACAACGATCTGATTACGAGTAAGAACGCAGTGAAGGCTTACATTAACAAAAACCCCCTTTGTTTCCATACCATGGATCTAAACCAAAGTACATGCACCTCCAGAACTTCGCCTTCGTCGAAACGCTAATGCCGCGGCCGGATTTATAACTACGGCTCTCGGGTCAGCAGCCCAGTTTTTTTTCTTTGCTGAGAAATTTATTTACACAACTAATAATCAATAGCCCATCAGTAATCGTTAAAGCGTTTCAACTAAGCTTTAGTAAGCGTAAGCACGGCTACTTAAAAGAGGGGCCGTAAACATGCTCTCCCGTATAGTGACACCAGCATAAGCATCAGAACTTCAATCGCCGCCTAAGTTAGCGAGCGAGGACCTGAAACACGTCGCTGCGTTTACGGCTATTCAGACTGTCCGAGCGACTTTGTCACAGACGCCGTTACGACGAACCAGAGACACCAAAGTGCTGGAGTCGGTACGGGTCGCGAGTTTACAAAGGCGAGCGGATAAAGCCACCCAGAATGCACCGCGGGCCAACACTCTTGGAGGCTATGCATTTCCGCCGGCCTAACTGTGTCATCGCGCTGTCGCTCCCCGCACTTTCGTATAGTGTTGCAGCAGCCGCGCGGGGGGTCCCGCCCCTTGCTCGCAAAGGAAACCCCTCGCGGCTTTTGGACCTGCGGCGAGTTGAGTTGGATACTCGCGAAGAAATCGTGTGCGCCCACCTGTCGCCTCTCGCAACCGAAAGCCGGCTCGTTCATGACGCAAGTGGGCACTGGAACGACGTGATCAAGAAAAGGAAAACCCTCTACGATTGACATCTCGCAATCGGTTCATGTTTCAAGCAGTGCGCGCGCCTTGTATCGCCGCTGCGCTGCGCTCCTCGCTCTGCCCAACGTTTTGCCGGCCCGTTATCAACGATGTAAGTTTGGATGTTTACTAAGTCGTATGCAATCAACACAAAACGACGCGATCACGTACTTGTGCAAGCCTTGCCTCGTCGCTGGTCAGAAAGGGGCTTTCGGAAAAATCACACTCCGCTACGTCGCGGTCGTCACTTCAGGGTTAATTAGCTTTAGCTGATGCTCAGCACTGACTTCTAAGCTACGCATTATGAATAGGAACGTGCCATGCCACACGAAGACCTTCCAAACACCATTGTGCGGCTTAAAAAAAGTAAAGCTTCCGGCCTCGCCCGTTCATATATTCAACGCCTCCTTTGTATATTACACGGACAAGCTAATACGTCATCGTTAAGGCAAAAGAACGCCGCTGATTAAATATTGCCTATCGGTGCAAGTAAGGTTCGAACAAAAACAAAATTTTTCTGGTGCGTCCTGCAGAAAAAAGCGCTCGTGTTTTCTTTTCTTTTTTGGCGCTTCAGTGCAGCATGCATGTGTAATGCGGTGAAGCTGTGAGGGCACGCGCAACTTTATAATATGGGACCGAGCACCTCGACATGGTGTTTTTCTCTTTGTTTTTCTACAACCCGCCCTTGTCCAACAAGCAGTCATGCAAACTTGATGGCAAGTAAAAAAAAAACATGCCTGGCCACTAGTGCCACATAGCCGTCACATGAAATTGAAATAAAAGCAGGAGTGCAGACCATGCATAGAGATACACTGGAGGATGTTCTAAAGTATAGACGCTGCTCTGAATGAAACATAGAGAACTTTGATGCTAGTGTCTGTGGCAGCTACAACGCACAGCACTTCAGCTAGCATGGCAGGGAAGGGTAGTACACGAATGTGTCTAATGTTCGTTCTTTTAGCTCCGTGTGGCCTGGATTCGCTTTGCCACAAGACAAAGTTGAGCAAAGGTTTAAAATCAATGCATAGCTATAAACACAGCCACAAGTGCATGGGAAGCCTGCAAACACGAAAACTAGGCAAATCTGTGAAGTACCCATCATTCCCATGGCAACTAAACGACTGCAGTGCCAGAGTTACTTTTAGGAAACTATGAGACCATAAAAGTCACCCAGGATCTTGCAATTGCACCTTGTTTTATTTTTGCATCATTTAAAAACAACGCTTTGCTAATGAAATGCCATTCGAAGTATCACAGGATCATTGCTTGCTTAGACCCCTCATCATCCAACCTTGTATAGGTGAGAGCCAGTCCTTACGCATGTACCTGTTCAAATAAACATCCGTTCATGTAACTGCCTGATCTGTGCAAGGATTATAAGATGCAATAAGACTTTACAATTCATTAGTATACACTTTAGAAACAGATATTGAATTCAATGCAGCAAATAGTTCAACTGCCTTTTGCAACACAGCATATGCCAGGTAGAAAATGCAGCAAAGGCAAATATATTCTGGAAATTGTTTTGCAAAGCTTTCACAGGCATGGTAGCAAATATATCGGTTAATGCCAGCAATGTCTATTTTCTGCGAAGCTCTAAAAAGCTTTTGCACGAGTTGTCTAAAATGCCTATACACCTCTTCAGCCTATGAACTTGGCGTTTCACTGCAATGTAATGTTAAAATCAGAGGAAATAGTAAACCGCCTGTAAGACTTATAAGCTGTTGTAAAAAGAAAAAGCAATATATTTCTTAATATTGAAGAAGCATTCTGAACAAAATTAGACCAACTGAGGCTGCCACAAGTGGCCTTGAAAATATAAAAATACTTGCCAACATAAGTTGCTGGTCTAATGTGGAGGCCATGCATTTCAGTCAGCTGTACACATCGATGCTAAGTCTTTGTAATGTTATGAAAATATTCATAATAGCACCTATAGACACAGCATAATACACCCAGTTTATTATGTCTTTTGGCATTGAGGATAAAAGATAGCTTATGCCTTTGCATACATTTCTAATATTTCTGCAGTTATGAAGATTAGAAGCTTGACGACTGCTGGCATACTAGTTTATGTTTCTCAAAGAGATGTGGACATCTAAAAATCCAGAAGCCCGAAATATAAATTTCAAAAAGTATGAGGGTATCCAAATTCAGAGCTGTGAAATGTTATGCTCACACCTCTTTTTAATCTCTATACGAAGTTTCGGTTCAGCAAGGCATTATACAAGTATCGATGTTCATATGCCTCATGACTGGCATGTGTATTTGCACAAGTTTTTCACTGCCATTCAGGGTTGTTGCAAGTACTGTACTGAGCATGTGTTCCTCTTTCCCCCTAAAATATCCCTGGTGACAGCACTGTTGCCAGCACCATAAATGAAGCAATGCAGGCAGTGACTACAGTGCCAAATGCATGAAACACCTCGACATTGAGGTCTCGTCATACAAACTAGCTAATCTCAAACTTTGCGAATGATTGGGCTACGGCCCAAGTGGTGCAAGGGTTTCTTGCGAGAAGGAAAAAAAGTAATAAAAGTGAACTGCTCTCTTAGCCCTTTCAGATACCACCTACGAAGAACTGTATGTACTTGTGTGAAACTGACATTTCAAGGCACTCGATATTCTATTGCAACAAAAATAGCGGCATAACACGAGGTGCATTCAAAAAGAAACCGAACTTGTGCTTTACTGTAGTCTTTGACTTTGTTTCTCGGCCACAAGTATGGCCAAACAAAAAATTTCATCTTGGAAGTGCCGCCTGCTGCCTTAGTCCATATCACAACTATGCGACATCTGGTGGAGGTGGTTTCTTTTATGTTCTGGGCGCCCCCATCAAGCCATGAACCCAGCTCCAGTGCCAAAAAAGATACCCGACGCCGACCTTGAGCCTGTAATCTTCAACTTCTTCAAACATTAATGTTTTTTAGATTACTGCGTAATTTTCAATAAAATAACTAGTGGTAATGGCAGTTCATTTCTCCAATCTTACCTCAACACTGTAGCAGCTTGGTGCAGCACATGGCAAATAGATTTAAACATGCGTAAATGTAAGCAAACATGCATAAGAAGATATGCAGACATCTTGCTAACATACTAGGTAAATGTCCTACGCAATCGGGTCAACTCATATAAATAATTAGGTGTTCTTATCTCATTGAACTTATCTCAGGCACCTCACACTGAATATGTTACTAATAATGCCGATCACAAGTTAGGCTACATACATTGCACCTTCTCAAAACCCCGATATACACTAAAGCTACTCCTATATGAAACATTATTACGCTTCAATCTTGAATATGCCTCTTCTGTGCGAGACCCTTGCCACGACAACTTGATTCACTTGTTTGTACAGAATAACTCCATCCACTTGAAACCTTCTCACTGTAATTGCATTGCTGGTATAACTTCAATTAAATCTAGCCGAAGCTTTGTTTCTTTTGCACCCCCTTGTAAAATATCCTATTTGGCTTCATTTCACGAATTATTCAGTCATACCACCCTGCATGACCAACTAATCCTGAATCCTCAGTACATATCCCATTGCAGTGACCTCGTCATAAGGTTGGCATCGCATTATGCAACTCCCAGTGTTTTCATCTTGTACATTGGTACGTACATTGAAACCAACTACCTGAAGACATGTCACTATTAGTAATTGTTTTCC
This sequence comes from Rhipicephalus annulatus, assembly GCA_013436015.1. Classification (NCBI taxonomy): domain Eukaryota; kingdom Metazoa; phylum Arthropoda; class Arachnida; order Ixodida; family Ixodidae; genus Rhipicephalus; species Rhipicephalus annulatus. Next base: position 5,572 of record WOVY01004801.1, on the reverse strand, counting down.
AATAAACTTTACTCAGTATTCTGTAATTATGCAAAATAGACTAACTAACATTCTGTATTTACAGGCTGAATTATGTATTGTGTTTGTTGTCCTTACACAGCTAACATTGTGTAATGATGAGTTTATTCTTTGTTTAGTAACTTTTCATGCTGCATTTTCCTTGTCTACTTTGTAACCAGTCCCCTCTATTATGCCGTAAGGATATTGAGAGTAAATAAAATAAAAATAAATATGCAACTGTATGCTGCAAAACGAAGTTAAATAAAGAGATTAGAAAGTCAATATATATTGATGTTTCTTAGCCCCTACTAATACAAATAGAAAAATCAAGGGGTGTACACAATTGTGTACATAGCGTGTCAAACGGTTGACATTCACCCAGCATTCCTTGCAAGCACTGAAAGCCGATGATTCAGTCCTTTTTATGCCAACTTAGTCGGACATCAGGGGTTGGCACTCCTTTAAGAAGTGGAGTTCGCTTGTTTGGGATTAAACAAAACCAACTTCATGCTTCAAAAACTAACATTTTTCAGGCAAAGTAACATGAAGTATCAACATTTTTAGGCTTGCTCTTGTAATTATTACAGTTCATTTATAATTTTAGTGAGGTAAAAGGTTAAATTATGTGACAGCTTTGTGTTAGTAACAACAACAAAGCATTCAGAAATACTACACAAAGGCAGCTGCTGTCCCTATCACAGTACATGTTCACAATGAGGAGAACGTTACAATACCTTGTGTAGCACAAGTGAGAAAAAGACTCGACAGGTTTTCACACAACCAATGTTTTTTTTTTATTTTCTGTCCCCCTCGCGCCAGTATTGCTGCTGCATCGCACGTGATCACGTGCATCCCCTTCTTCCATCACGACGCGATCCCCTTGCTGTTGGTGGCAACTACAACCCAGTGGCATTCAAGCCCTTAGCACCGAGGTTTGGTGGCCAGCCTGCAAGTAGGAAAGATACCAAAGTGTTTTTAAGTATCGCGTTCTGCGACCTGCTTTCAAGTCAATTTTTATTCTAGTTTCTCAGAACTTTGCAAGGAAATATGAGGAAATGGAAACAGTCAGCAATCCTAGATGTATCAGAACTATAGTACAAGTAAAAAAGAAGGCAGGAAATTGAACACACAGAGAAGCACACAAGCAGCACAATAAAGAGGACCCCAAGACATAATGCATACAACACCATGAGAAGTGCATTGTGGATGACATATTTTGATCATTAAGCTTACCAGATATATTTTCGGCAAGCAGCACACCTACAGGGTACTGCACATGGAGATGCATGTCAACTGTGGGCACACAGTATTGAGTTAACATGGCTCACATTTTTCTATGCTTCATGGGCATGTAGGACTGCCTTGTGGGGGTGCGCGGCAATGGATGGTGGCGCTTGTGCGCTGAGAAGCAGCAAATGTGGCTCAATAAGGAATGAAAGCACCATTTGCAAGAAAAAAAAAAAGAGAGTTCAACTATTTTGTATTAACGACGTGTTACTATTATGTCTTTATTGTACCAAACTCATGAAAATGAACATTGGTGATTTTATTATTTACAAGTAAGCAAATACACAAGTGAAATAAAAACTGTCTGTTTGCATCATTTTTCACACACCCTACGGGCATTGAGAGACCATCTGGAGCTTTTGGTGGGTAGGGCACAATGACGATAAATCTATTCTAGCTTTATTTAGCGCTCATAAGTATGTAGGATGACTGCCAGTTGGGCGTGTTGGTAAAGGTTCATGATGAAACAAGTGCAAACAAGTGCAGTGTCCTCTCCGAGTCTGGGCTCATAAGTAATTTAGTCATTCAAATGCAAGCTCTGAAGGCCAGAATGCAAGGCAGCACCCCAAGTAAGTCTTTCACTTTCAAGTGACTATGATAGTCCTCCACTGCTTTGCTGTTTTGTATCGCAACAAAAACCATACGTCTGAAGTGTCCAACATTCCAACGGCTTCTCTGGCGAGTGTGTAGAAATTCTCGGAAAAAATTTTTTATTCTGCGTTCAGTATTTTTCCATCGGAGTGATGAACGCCCGGAACGATGGCTGGTGGACGTGATCACAGTGGTGTGAAAGTCAAAAACTGAAACCGTGTGCAGTTTTTGCAAGGCCTTCACCAATAATACTACATACACCGTACTGGTCGTATAAAGCATGGAAATTGTCAGATAATGTATTACTGAAGTTTCTCCAGCTTTGTTTAGTTAGCCTCAAAAACCACCACAGTTGAGGGGAAGAGTTTGTTCCAGCAACACTGGTACGCCAGCATTTTGAAACGAACTGTAGTGGTTTTACTCCTGCCAAGTGTGCATGCAACTAAAACAAACATGAAATGTCCTTCACAAAACAGCAGAATGTCCCCGCTGTCTTGCAGTTGTGTTTAGGTGTTCTGCGATGCATATGGGATGAGAGCCAGCATGGGCAACATGATTAAGCGAAACGTGATGGCAAAATGTTCTCCAATGTTAGAACTTTGATAAGTACTGTTGTGCACTTTAAGCACAAATGATCGCGCAACATTACTAGATGACACTGGACCCACGGGCAAGGTTTGAAAATTTACTGAAATCAGTTGTGCTAATACTTGCCAAAGACTTTTTTGTTGTTGTTGTTGAGAGCGGCGCCAGGCGCAGCACTCGCTTTTCTCCGCCGTAGGCAAGCACGCGACCGTCTCGCCGGCAGTGCCACGGTGCCTCCTTGAACGCGTGATAAAACAAGCAAAAGTGCTCTCTTGTGCAGTCTAAAGTTGCCTCAAGGGAATGAAATGCAATTTCAAGTTAAACATGTTTGTTTTAAAGCAAAGCCAGCCTACTTGCGAGCATTTCTGTGTGGATAAATTGAACCACATAGCTGCTGGGTGATGCCAGCAGTTGCTTTGTAGATTTTCAACATCAAAATTACTCCTTTTATATGGTAAAAAAACATGCTCATTGGTGCTGATGAGATTAACAATCTTCTCATTTTCACCATAATAAGCAAAAAGTTCTGTGCAGTTGACAGTCCCTTTAAAAAAATTGTACGCCAATATTACAGCTTCATTGCACTAGAAATACTGCAAATTGATTACATATGTTGAGCCCTCCTCGCAGCGAATTCCGAATATGCATGAAACCTGACAAGACAGCTTGTATATGCTTGGTAATCTTCAGTTCTACCATTCAACATTTGATTGAAAAATATAGCCCTCCAACAGTTCGCCCTGTCAGAAAACATGCATGTGATTTTCGGCCACAACTTCTTTCACGCACCTGTCCAAAACAGCCAGAAGAAGCAAGAACTGCAAGGTTTAGTGATGGGCAAATAGTTATGTGAGGTTGAAAAAGTAGTAATTTGGTTGAATCATTTAAAATCAAGCATTTTTATTATAATAAATCCAATAACCTTAAACATTTTACGAATAAGAAATAGGCTTGTACGAATATCACATGCGCTTGTGTAATTTCTTCGCCTCTTAGCAGTGTCCTTTTTTGCTCTTATACCAGGAATGTCTCTTTCTTGTAGATATTAGCGAACTCACTTCGGAGTCTACTCACTCTGACTCGGATCGAGACGCTAGTCTCAGAATGAGTTAACATTTCTGTGAGTGTGCATCTAAATGAGTCCGTCTCTGGAAAATTTTGGTGTTTCTGAGTCCGAGCAAGTCCAAAGTGCAAGATACATTTCCTGAGGGAATCTAAGTTCGATTTTTGTTTGCCAAGCTATGGTCATACCTACTCGTCTTCAGTATTACTATCCGCTTTACCTAGATCAGCGTTCATACTCGCGTCAATGCTCACATATTTCAAAGCCGTGTCTTTTATATACCATTTGAATATTTATTGATCAGTGGCATGAATTACATGGTGGAAGGCCTCGATTTTTCCCTAACCATTGACAACTAAAGGAAGTTGGTGATGAATATATATTGCGCTTTCATCTCTTTCAAGAAGAACGACCTTACTGGTTCACGAGCACTTGTAACTCGTATTCGAAGGCACCATAAGAAAAGGTGCCAATAAGAGCATCGATGACGTGAAATTTCGGTGTTAAAAAGCACTGGCATTGTGGTCGAAAAAGACAGTGAGTCCGAGCGAGTCCAGCTGAACAAATTTTGTAATAGTGAGTACGGCTCCCAAAAATGTTTATTGAGTCCGAGTCTGAGCAAGCTCCACAAGTTTTTCTGACTTACGCTACCTTGGGTTGAAGCAAAGTGGAAGCAAGTTTCTATTAAATGTATGATTTAAATATGACTACATTGCAAGTTGTACACAGTGAAATATTTGTGTTTAAAGGTTTCCTACTTGGCCCATATAACAAGCTTTTAAACTTGATAGGGTCCTCCAACACTTCGAAAAGTGCACTGTTGTAGCCAAACACCGTCAGCAGCTACACGAGAGATTATGGAGCCCAATGAAATGCAAATGCTGGGTGATCGATGTATCAGCATGCCTTCGCTTGCTCCGACTAAAAAAGAAAGCGAGTTTCTGGCTTTGACACAATTGATTGTGAACTTGTGCTGAGCTGTGGCGTTGTAACCATATAATGAGATGATGATTGTCTTGCTGTGATGCAATACATTGCGCGGTGGTGTTCCGTCATGAGTATATATTTCCAGCATTTTCGTTAATAAAATTTCAGTGGTCAGCGCTCTTTCGTCCTTGTATCTTCTTCTGTAGTTACATCGTAACCTACTCGTAGTCTTGCGCTGTTACAAATATGTTGAATCCCTATCACAACTAGCCCAAGCATCTGTCTTATCAAGTTATGAATAAAACACTGTATACCCAAATTTCCAAAACAAAGAAAATTCAGAATGTACGATTTTTGAGAATAAATGACCCAAGAACAGTACAACAAATTTATAAATGATGCATATGATGGTTCTATTTAAATAGACAAGAAAATTGGAAGCGAGGTGCCACCTCATTGCTAGTGCAGTGCGGTATAAAGCATTGCTTGATTTTTTTTTTTTGTAACACATATGAACTCAGTTTTCTCAATAAACTTTTGTTGTTATTGCGATAAGAGCCCACAGTGTTTTAATATAGATGGATGTTATGATATGATCCCACTATAAATACAAATGTCCAATGAAATTCGCTGTTTAAAATTAACAGGGTTGCAGGCACTATAACCTTACTGAGTCTTGAAAGGTCGCTTCACGGCATTGCGAATATCCCCAAAGTGGTGGTTTCACTGCACAGAGAACCTATGCGGCAGTGAAACCACCTTTCAAAGCGATTACACACGGTTGAAGTATGTCTCACAGGCGCAGCCACTCAGTGATGTTCCGTGCAGGAAATTTTTGTTTTATCGGGGAATATTCGCCTGTCATTTTGAGCCAAAAGAAATCTTCGCAATATTGCAGGGTATTTCAGGAATGGTTAAATTCTCATATGACGACCGATAATTAGCGGTCACAGTGCGCCTTCATCTGCTGTTATCGGTTCTGGTGCATGCACCACGCTAGCAGAATCCTTGAGATTTGATGTACGCGGAGCGATTTCTAGTTCATTATTGGGTTAGACTTGAATCCCGCATGTGCAGTGTACTATCACTATATGAATGAATATGCCATGGCTTGTTGTG
>WOVY01004800.1:0-41684 GCA_013436015.1 Rhipicephalus annulatus | reverse complement strand
AGAGCTGGCCTTCAAAACTGGCGTCGTCAGTGAGAGCAGCGAAGGGTGTGAACCTTTCAGTGTTCTTTTCAGCAAAGACGCACAAGCCGGAAGTTCCCTTCCGCGTCATTGTCTCGGAACAGGGCAACATGGCAGCGCCTAGTGGGAAGGTACCTGCAGCGTTCCCTATCTGTCCTTCCTGTGGAAGACCCTTGCCTCATCAGAAAGCCACAACAGTATCCGAATTTCTTCAACAGAAGTGCCCTTCAGAAGGAGCTTCTTTTCTGTGGACGTAAAAGAACTTATACTATTCCCTGCCCGATGGACCAGGTAGTGGGCGCAGAGGTGAGCGACTGCATAGACCGCTATGGAACGTCAAATTTCAGGATTCGTGCGGATTAGCGTCAGAAACTTTTTAGAAATGTTGACCTTTTATTTACGTTCTACATTTATAAAGCATAATGACAAACTTTATATTCAAAAAGAAGGTGTTGCATAGGTTCCTGTCTCGCCCGATCCTAAGTGACATTCTTTTAGCCAAATATGACAGATTCTCATTGATTGCCTGCAACTGACGAGCGCTGTGAAAGTGTTTAGATTTGTTGATGACTTCTTGATTTTGTACCGGTCACAACCACTCTGAAGCTCAGCAACGTGCTGATCAAATTGTTGATGTGTTTCGCGCCTTGCTTGGGCTCACTGCAACTAACCACTGAATTCCCCATTGCTAACAAACTCCGGTTCCTTGACATTGAAGTTTTTTTGTCCGACCACGTGTGCTGCAGTATGCCCCCCGCTCCAAAAAAAGTTTGCTACCACCTACAGTTCTGCGCATTCGAAACTTGTAAAGCGAGCGATTGCAAAATCCTGTCTAAAGGCGGCCCTGATGCGATCTTGCCATCACACACTTTGTGTACTAGTTTTGAGTCACAGGTGCGCAGGACTGCGCAAGGCAGGATACCCGGATAACATACTGTGTTCCATAGCTGAAAGTATCTATAAAGACATCAAACAGCTAACCGAACCGACTAGTGGTCAAGACAAAAGTTCTTTTTCAGAACAGCAGTCATTCCTTACTTGCATAAGGTGTCACATTGTTTAAAAAAGGTAGCACAAAAAGCTGGAATCAGAGTTGTTTTTTCAGCCAGAAATAAGTTCTCTAGTATGTGCCATCAGGTGAACAGAGAGGACAGAGGGCCTCGCGTGTGTGATAAAAAAACACGCAATCAAGTTTGTTGAATGTTGTTTTGTGCCATTTATGAAATCCCCCTCTCTTGCGGCCGCTGTTACATCGGGCATTCTGGCCGCTGTATAAATGACCGCCTCAGGGAACACCGCAATCTAATGCGGGGTTCTGTTGGCAGCCACTTAGCTGCGCACAGCTCTATTTGTGGATGCCATGCATTGTTTGACAAATGCAAGATACTTCGACGCTACAGAGATAAAAGGACACGTGAGATTTATGAGGCATTCTGCATAATCAAGAAAGGCGATATGTGTGTCAGTGCACCTTCGATAACGCTCCTCACCAGGGAATTGGCGTATTTGACTAGCGAATGATTGCGCAATCACAGTTTATTTGTTATACGCATACAATCATAACAAAAGATACTCTTTCATGTCACTCGACTTCTCTCCCTCTTTTTCAAAGTTTCGTGTGCTATATATACACCCTGTACGAAATAAAATTTTGGTTGTAAGTCAGCGCCTCGTCCGTCTCTTCTCTGTCCTGTGTTACGCGCTGTTTTCCACTTCGTTTATTATTTGCATTCATTGGGGAATCAGCGTTGCCAATGTCAGGCTTTTCTTAACACTGACATTTATTCTATGCCTTCGTTGGGTCAACGCCACCAATGTCGGGTATTGCTTAACACTGACGCGTCAGAATCGCCCATGTGTGTTTCTTCGTTCCTGGGTAGATAAGTGTGAATAATCTGGGCATACCAGCATACCTGCATACCAATGGCACATACCCGCTTGTGTATATGTGCCACTGTCTGATGGGAAGTGTTTGATGACATACGCGACGGAATCGCGACATGATTCATGTCTTGACCAGCACGTCATATTCGTCAAATCATCTTACTCTCCCATGCTAATTTGAGTTCACGCCAAGGTAAGAAGATGATCACGAGAGCACCCAAACGTAAGCGGCTAGATGCGCTCAAAGTCGCTGAATTCATTAAGAAATGCTTTGCATTGAGAAAAAAAAATTGGGGGAGGGCATGAGCCCCGTGTGCTACCACCCGGCTACGCAACTGGCCAATCTCAACGCCACACGCATTCGCTACCCCCCAGAACGAAATCTTGCTGACACTCACTAACGCAAGCCCACAGAAATAAGTACCAAAATCACGGAAATGATTCCGCAACGTAATGTCTGGTTTTAGGAGCGAAGCTCCGTGAGGTGTGGGTCGTTTTTTCGTACGTAGCGGTAGGTTTTAGTAGCAACTAGTTATAATGAGTTTTATGAACTGCTCACTAGATGGCGTTATGTGTATATGTCCTAGGAAATATTATTACGAGATGGCGTTAGAGGTTTTCGTATAGTAGGCGAGAAAGCCAATTTCTGGGCCGTGGCGATGCTTGCCAGCTAACCCAGATAAATCCCCGTGTTCAGAAGTACTCTCCCTAGCAGTCACTTGTTCAGGTGCGTAGGTACACACGTTTTGCTGTAGTTATCACCAGCTACCACGCCATATCAACTGCCTGGTGGCTGGTTACATCAAAGTGGCCCACACATTACAAAAGCTCAGCCACAATTGTTCGCCATCGTCACCGTCATCATCGTTGTCATCATCATCATAATCGTAATGAACAGTGTGCTGTAAGGGCTGTGTCGTAATGAACTCTCCACGAGCAGTAGCGCGCCCAGCTGTGTAGGTGTGCACGTGGTGTTGCAGTGGCCACCAGGAGTCTCGGCATGTCAATTGTTTCACGGGCAGGTAATATAATGTGGCACACGCATTACAAAAGGCTCAACCACAGTAATTTCTCCTCATCAACACTAGCCCAAATTGCCCTAGTATCAGAGGTGCGTCACCTGTCTAGCTACGTAGGCGCACACGTTGTATTGCACCAGCGGTGCCCAAGGAGTCATGCCAGGCATGTAGCCAGGGGGAGGGTGGTTCCTAGGGGTCCGCCACTTTTCCAAGAAATCCGGATAGAATAGGCTGTTTTATCGAAAAAAATAAATAAATATAGGTGTTTGTCAACCTAGTCAACAAGTGCGCCTCTCCCCCCCAAAATTTTCTCGCTATGAGCCTGAGTCACGCATTATGAACTGCATGACAGGTACGTCATTCAAAGCTGCCTCTCGCCGCGAAAAGCTCAGCCACAGTAATTGATCTGCGTCGCCACCGCTACTATGACAGGAGTACTGTATTGCGTGAAAAGACCCGTGTGCCTTCTCTTACGTACGCAGGTTGCGTAGAGATTCCGTAAATATTGTACAAGGGGTCACACCATATGAATTGGGTAACGTGCGGGCACATTACCATAAGTTATCTATAGAGTGGGCATATTGTTGCGTTGGTGACACTCAACAAACTACCATAGTTTCTGACTGCCACGATGTCACTCTAATGTCATTTTAAGTCAACGATGCTAGTAGTGCATAATGCTATGTTCGACCCCCTTTAGTCACACAACGTGGCGTCACAACTCCGTGTTTTAGCGGTGATCAATATAACGTAGCTCTCGTCTCCCTTTATAGGCACTATCACTCTATATGATTGCACGTGCTTTGTTTTCCTTGCGCGTATTTCAGCACAGGCTGCTCAACAGTGCTGTTTCTAACCTCTCTTTTTAGGTCTATCTTTTTTGTAGTAAAAGCGGCAATAAAGAACATCGACCTTGAGAGGTCGTACTATTAGCCTTGATGTATAGTTGGGCTGCGACGTTAATGTGTGTCGTCCAGGTATTATTATTCGGCTGTTCTGAGCCCAACAATGGGATTCCACGCAAAGCTACATAATGCAGCGCCATTATTGCAATATTCTTCATGGACGCTCTAAGGTGGGATGACGTTCTAAATTCTTGAAGTGCACGAGCACGAAATAAATGATACATAACATACGCTTGCACTGCGGGTTTGTTACAGCAACCGCTTGTATTCTGCAGACACAATCAGCAGTATGCTTTTACTCTCTGATTTCGCAAAAAGCGAGGTGAGCCAGCTTCTTCAGCACAAGAAAAAAGAGAAAAAAATGTGTTGGAGAGTTCTAGAAAATACAATAGAGTAGCCCTGCCTGCGTACAGGAAACTGTGCTTCCAGGCAGCAGCCAGTCGTAATGCGAAGTTTTAGTATAATAGAACAGCGTGGTTGTTTGACGTAGATGCATAGCTGTGTTTTTTAAAAGTGCCCTCTGCAGTGGCGAAGGTTGTTAGGGTCACTAAAAACGCACATAGAGACTCCACGTTGGGCAACAAAGCTCTCCGGACAGCTGCGATTCGGCGATGTTGTTGCAAAGGTAGAGCGAAACAATAGCCATTGCTGCCTAGTGTTGATGCAATCTTATTTCACCGATAATATCCGCCCTTACGTCGCCTATATGGGACGTGTGAAGAGCTATCATCGTCTGAACGCGCATATCATTATCGCTTATTCATTCAAGCATGGTTCTGCATTTATCACAACATAGCACCATGGGCTTTTTAACAGAAAGAAGCCCCGGTGAAGGAATCGTTTCTTTAAGTTAGTGGGTGCTTGATAACTATCTTGCACTTTTTGTACTGTTTTAAAATGTTTGACTGCAGGCAGGGACTGTGTCAGGACGAACAACATTATCGGACTATTTTATTAATCATTGTTTGAATAATGCACCAGAATGACGGTCAGCACGCGCGGGAGATATTATAAACACCCCCAAGAGGCAGCCTGCTGTCGTGTGGTAAAACTGACCCGTGATAATGCTGTAGAAGATTTCATTTTTGACAAAAGTTAGGGGACCCTAAAGCTTCGCCTTTCGGAGTTCAACGCGATGGCGATATCCTGTTCCTAATGCGTACTTCAAAAACTTAGGTGCAGTACAGTAGCGTGTGTGCATTTTGTAGTAGATGGCCGAGTTTGAACTGTGAAGTCGTTATGATAATCAACATGTTTTCACGCCCGCTGGCAATGAGCGCTTGTAACGCGCATTATTACTGAAATATCTCGTGTTGCATTTTGAAGTGTGTATACAGGACGCGTGTGTTGGTAAAGTATTGATTGATTGATTTGTAGGGTTTAACGTCCCAAAACCACCATAAGATTAATAGAGACGCCGTAGTGGAGGGCTCCGGAAATTTGGACCACCTGGGGTTCTTTAACGTGCACCCAAATCTGAGCACACGGGCCCTACAACATTTCCGCCTCCATCGGAAATGCAGCCGCTGCAGCCGGGATTCAAACCCGCGTCCTGTGGGGCAGTAGCCGAGTACCTCATCCACTGGACCACCGCGGCGGGGCTGTTTGTAAAGTATGAAATGTACTTTCATTTCCAAGTAGAGGAAGTTCTTTTCAATGTATTCACAAGCAGACATGTGGCCGTGTGGCGGAACATCTAGTTGCCCTGCAAACGATTCAAGTTCGACTCCACTCGGAACCAAACGACCTTGTTTCGGTACCCCACTCAGACGCAGGATGTTTCATTGTTTATTTTATTTCAATCATTCATGATTTTGCGGTCATGCATATGATGACGATTTTTCGCTCACAAACAACGAGGCTGACGCTGACACCGTCACCAGAGCTTCAGCGAAACGAGCTCTTTATTGTTCTCGCGTTGCCCCGCCGTGGTGGTCTAGTGGCTAAGGTACTCGGCTGCTGTCGAGAAAGATATGTGCGTCTCGCTAGCAGAGTTCAAACCAAGCTTTTTGAGTGAAGTGGTGCAATCGGTTAATGATGCCTGGTACCCCGCCGCGGTGGTCTAGTGGCTAAGGTACTCGGCCGCTGACCCACAGGTCATGGGATCGAATCCCGGCTGCGGCGGCTTCATTTCTGATGGAGACAGAAATGATGTAGGCCCATGTGCTCAGATTTGGGTGCACGTTAAAGAACCCCAGGTGGTCGAAATTTCCGGAGCCCTTCACTACGGTGTGTCTCATAATCATATGGTAGTTTTGGGACGTTAAACCCCCACATATCAATCTATCAATGTTCTCACGGTAATAAATTTTAGTAGAATGTTAGCACGTCTCATGTCTATCGTGTTTTCATACAAGACGTGTTAAACTTAATGCAGGTGGATTATAAATTGGTGGCTGACTCACACCCCCGCATTTTCATGTGCATAGCGAAACGCTCGCTATCGGTCGGCTTGTCGGTAAGCACACATAGTTACTGAAAACAGCGAAGAAACCAGACACAGAGGAGATAACACTCAGCGCCGGTTATGTATATTCTCTTCGGTGTCCCTTTTCGGCACTGCGCAGAACAATATAAATGAATCTTTCATTTGACGTCATTTAGTGAAGCTTTCTTCTACTTCGTAGTTGCTAGACACCGTTCTCTTATTTCTACGCATGAGGTATATTTATTATTCTCTTCCGAACTTAAAAGCCTTGTACATAAAGTGGAGGATTTGTTTTTTTTTGATTGACACAATCTTAGTGAAAACTAGGAGATAATTAAACCAAGGAAGGTACAGGGGGCATTCATTTTGCTGTTTCAAGAGTATCGTATAAATGTTGATATTGCGAGAAATGAAGCCTCAAAATTTCTCCTACTTCATTTATTCATATATAGTGCGGGTCTCATTGCGGCAGAAAGTTGCGCGTGAGGGCTTATTGGTCCGTCTTGCTTTCGCCCTACGTGGCACCGGTTGATTAAAACAAAGAGTGCTCAACACTCGCCGTCATTGCTAGTAGTGGCATTGACAAACGCTCCCAGGTTTGCATGCATATGAACCCCCGCTAAAGCGGATGAGGGGACGACCACTGCCATAGCTTGGTTGGTAGAGCATTGAGCACGTAATCTGAAGGCTGCATATTCGCTCCGGGCTGGTGGATAAGTTGTTAGAGTTGAGCATTGGCGATAAAAAAAAAATATACCTTTTAAAGTTGTTCACAGTGCACACGTGTTTCCAAAAAAGAAATGGCAGAGACAAAAAGCACTGCACAAAATCTGACTATAATATCACGAGTTAAAGATACGTAGATTATTACTAATTAAAAAACGTTCTGCAACTTCAATTTTAGGACAATGTTTTTTTTGCGCGTTCTGTTCTGGTAGAAACACCAAAAAAATCTCTGCTGTTAATATCTTCGGACAGTTGGGTAGAATGCGATTGGTTATCACAGGAATATCTGTAATACGTAGTCACTGTGAAGTTACTGTAGAATATAGTGTTAGTAGCGCATTACGCTCTAATGCCACACAAATGAATCGTAAATTAGAGAAAACGTTTCAACAAATGTCAGCCATAGCGATTCTCACACACCTGGGCACACCATGCGTCTTTCTCTGCGTTATCGTACATTCCGATCAGCCTTGCGAGAAAACTTTTCATAGGAATAACTAAGCGGATATTGGCTGTAATGTACAGGAAGTTGCTTCGAAATGCTAACCACTATCTTCCAGAACTGTACTACATAAATTCACTAACCTCTACATGGAAATCACGTATCGCACATGAACCATGCACCTTCTTTCGTCTTCATATCAAGTTCAATAAACTTCATTTGGGCCAAGTGGGTACATAATGTCTCTGTCTTAGCGCAGTTAATTACAATTCATTTCATGCTCCCCCCTGTCATTAGTTGTTAACAGTATTTTTATTTCAGAATGCTAGCGTGTATCTGAATCGGGTATCTCATGACTACTACCAGATTCTGAAATTGCCTTTCGATTATCAGACAACTTGGTTCTGTGGCATCCTGCAATGTCTGGCAAAATGAAGCAATTTTGCATCTTTGGAGTTTTCGCAGGTGCTACAATTATATTTATCTATCAATAAATTGCGTAGAAGACAAAACTCTACGAGTGTCAGTAATTGATTTTTAACGGTCAAATCACAAAAAAAAATATATGCGCCGCTGCCGAGGAAAGAGACCGCAGGGATTACACAATAATAATGTGTTCCTACTGATTGATGGTGCTAGTGTGGCGCATCATAGGAATACATGTAAGGGGTGCATGGGGGGGGGGGGGTCTTTTACCTATAGGGGATGAACCTGAAATACTGTCACATAAATAGGTTTACTCAGGTGTACTTATAATTTTTTTTCCTTTTTTACGCCCATTTACGGCTTCGCATCTTATGGCGATAATGTTGACTAATTAGTAAGGACACTGCCGCATTAAAGGAACTTTTCATTCCTTACCTTATCGCCGATAATCCGGGACCTAAGGCGTGCTTTCGTGAGAGGAACGTCATCAGTTCATTTTACTTTTTCCATTCACTGCGGAGATTTTTTTGTGACTCGACCAAAAGGAGGAGCGCTAGGCTATGGTAAAACTTGTCCCCCCCCCCCTCCTGGTGAAAAACACTGCGCCTGCCATGAGGTGCCCTGTTGCTTAGTATAAAAGTATTAGTATTTCACAAGAATATTGCTTTCGTACATACAAAGAGAAGCCCCCAGTTGTACTTCTACAACTGAACCTGACAGTATAAAATTCTCTGTGTCACGAAACATCCACTTCAGCTAAAACTTTACAACAGTAGAACACACTTATGACAATCCTCCGGTGCCAAAAAAACTTCATATAGCAACAGATAATTACTGTAAAGGATCTGGATGAAGCAAAGCAAAATAAGGAGTGTCAGGCGGTTGGGTGAAAACTATAAAATGAAATGGAATATTCGAACAGACAGACCTCAGTGGTAAGGATGACAAAGCCGCCAATTCTTCGGACATGCTTGCTTCGCTTTCCCTATTTTCAAAGGACCACTTAGCGCCAGCCCTATAGCCAATACATGACATGTGAAGTTTGAGGTGCCGAAGCTCTTTCAAGTATTAAATTTTACTCTAATTGCATGTCCGAAAGTGCGTTCACGGAAGCGATTGACGCTCCCATGCCATTGCGGATTTAAATAGTGATCTTCGGCGCATTGCGAAGATACTATGCTGCGAAACACATTGCGAATCCGAAGGGGCGCTGAGAGAGATTGGTTATGGGCGCGGATTTTGCAAATTGAGTTTCCTGTTTTCTGCCTTCTTTTCAAAGAATTAGCGTTACATTGCCTCTCTGATCTCGCGCAACCAATAGCCAGAATTCAGTGTTATAACCACTAATGAGGTTTGAAGGCACTGGTGTAACAACAAAAGTTGACGGGACAGCAGCTTTTCAGTGCAATAACCAATCTTTCTTTATAACCGGTATCCTTGCAAGTAGGTTCAGCTGTAGCAACAAAAATTTTGCACTCACTGACAAAAGCATGCACTCACTGTAGGAGCTTGCAGTGAATGATACTAAAAGATGCGTTCTTTCATGATAAAAGTATATTACATGACCAATAAGAAGCAACCGCTGAGCTGCGTAACATGAACAGATGACCACATTCCTTTTATTTATTATTGCGATAGAAAATAAATGAACCGTTTCGGCTGGTTTTTACCGTTGCTACCACTGCCGTCATGCACGGTATATATACACGCATCTATATATAGGAATACTCAAGAAAGAAAAAGAAACATCTGCACTCAGCACCCAGCTCGTCGCAGTGCGCTAGCGGGTGCTTATCTCCCACGCATGGGGGCGAGAGGGTTAGGTGCTTGTGCGCTCGCGCCTATCCTTCGGTGGGGAAGATATTCTGCCTTACCACCGTATTCTAGAACGTTCCTTCACTCAACGCTTCACCTTCACTTGAGAAAGCCGATAAAAGCGCCATCTCTAGTCACGGCATGTCACTGCATATCAGCGATAATGTGGTGCGATTCTCGAGCAGCGCAGCGTCATTTTCAGCCGAGCAGTGGCGCAGTGCTCAGCTCTGTCAAGTGAAGGACGAAAGTCGAGTCGAGGAGCGTTTGTGAATACGGGGGTTAGTCTTTCACCGGAATGATTGCGTTAGTTGCCTCGGCCACAAAGGTCAACTTCGCTTGCTGAGTAGGCCCCGTTTGAGAAAAGAGCGTACTTTCATAACATGGCGCAGTAACAACTGGAACAAGCGTTAGTTCGCACTCATATCTGTACTTATGGTCACGGTTTGTGCGTCGTTTTTGTTTAAACAATGTGTTAACCGTCGAGTTGTAAGCATTGTTAGTTAGCTCTCGTCCTGCCTGTGTTGTTTCGTGCGTCATTTGTGTGCGAGCAGCACGCTGCACGCTTCAGTCTGCAAGCCTTTCTCAGCGTCACTTTCCAAGTTATTGCTATCGCATTCGTTGCTTCACCCTTGCGGCAAAACTGTGACTTTGATGTATTTTTATGTATCTCTCTCTCTCTCTCTCTCTCTCTCTCTCATGAGATAAAGCCAGTTTTGTTGCAAAGACGAAGTAAAGAATCTTTTGTCAGCAAATTGTGAAGTCCCACGAAAAACGATTAGCTTCCGCGGTATATGGGAGCACTTTCCCTAGCAGTAAACTGAATTGAAATGCAATAATAATAATATAAAAATTGCGAAGCTTGCACCAAATGCGTAAGACTTGAAACAGAAAGGCCTTAAGATTTCAAAGTGCAACTGCTTGCTTCCAGGATGTTGTATGTATTTGGCTTGGTGGTGTTAGGTTCGTTATAGCTAGCTTTTAGGCTATCTTAGCTTTATTTTGGTGTTAACCTCCATATTTAGATAATATGTGGTCAGTGCGAGGTTTACCCTATTTCTGTGGAAAACTCCTGTCAATGAATGGTATTTTTTGTGCTCTCTTAGTACACACCAAAGTTTTTAAGGTAGGCTTTGACAGCTTCGCTGTTACAAACTTTTATAAGAAGAAAATGGCTGGGGTACCAGGTGCGTGGGGTTTCTAATTCGGACTTCCACTGGCATCAGCAGCCCCCAGAATTTGGTCCCGGAGCACAACATTGCTGTCCAGCCAAGTGTGCAAGCACTCCGTTCCGAATTACTACGCCGGAATGTGTGGTGTATTAGCATCGACTGAGTTTGGACATGGAGTTGTATTGGCATACTGAGTTTGGCATAGACTTATCTTGCGTAAAGTGAGTTCGCGCTCTCACGTAATACCAGCGAGATTGAGCAAGTTCCACACGGTACACTTTTCAGTGCATAGAAATTTTTTGAACAGTTTGCGTAGGTTGATTTAGCAGTGCTTTGAGATCGAAGAAAAAGAAGCTTAATCCTTATACATATAAAGCGTGCTTGGAACATCTGAAGTTTACTTATTGTCAATACTGATGTGATAGAGTTGGTCAGAAAATGCCAAATGGGCCCATATTTGCTGGAACCAACACGCCTACGCCTGAACGTATGTCTTGTCGAATATAGAATAGGCTCTATGGTTTCGGAGCTTATTTTTCTTGAAATTCGCAGGATGTTTCTCGTAGTTTATATTCCAGGAAGAAATTCGGTGTTTTTCGTTTTGTATTTTGCGCAACTCATCTATTCTCCAAACGACCCTGTGGCACAGTAAGTCGGTGCAGTGTGTTCTAATTGCTTTCATTTCCCATGAATATGCTTTGCATCGTTGCTGATAATCCTATTTCTCTATTATTTCATTACTTCTGACTTCTTATTCATTTACCCTGTTTACCAGCGGTGCTGTAAGCTCGCCAAATGAATATTTTTGGGGAGGAGGAGAAGGCGGTGAGCTGGGGCGAGTCAAGCTGCTTCTTGGCCTTTTCTCTCAGCTTGTCTTATCATCTTGGAGAAAAATCAAAGATTTATTACTGATGTTATTCATAATACTCAGATATATCAGATAAAATAAAAAACACAAAACATGCCAGTAAAGTAAGTGCACTTTAGACACATGGAAGGTTTGAACGCACTAACACGCATACACACAAGCAAAAACACTGGAGTTATTGGTTTATAATACTACTTTAAAGGTTACTATATAGTTGCAAGCGTACAGTACAGACGAGCTTGCTGCAGCTGGTGGAGGTGCGCTTCTTTTCGATTTATGATACCTAGCTCTGACAATGCGCTTTTCAAGTCATGGTTTATAGGATAAATCTTAATTGTTAAACATTCTACCGGCCAGTATTAAATTTCCTTGGATACGTCCGAGAAATTCTACTAGTCAGTATATAATTTTCTCCAATATATCCGAAAACACGGAGCCATACTATATGTAAATTTTCTTTTTACAGTAGTTGTTGAAAGTGCTAAAACACACCTTCGAAGAAACTTGTATTTGCTAAACTGAACGCACAATTGGAGCTGTCATCGAGTGGAAAAAAAAAATGAATTATCGCTCCTAGATGACCGCTATTTGTCTGAAATAGCCAGAGCATTGCATACTCTGTGCTGCAGATGGCGCCACATGCTTTAGCGTGCGTACTTGATGTGCGGTTCTTGTTGTATAGTTTTAATGTGTGCTGCGTTGTTCATTCGCCGTTTAACTGCGTTATTTTTTACGTTTATTGCAAGGTTTCTGCAACCAGGTAGCAGAAGCAGCATTTAAGCAAGAGTTGGCTATCGTTAAGTCCGGAGCACTCGAGGAAGCCGGGCTGTCATATGCTGTGTGGGCAACTGTGGGCGCAGGTTAGCCAGATGAGGACAGAGGACGTTCGATGACAACGAGAGACTTTTATATACACGAAGACGGACAAAGGGATACACACAACTAGAGTGTACTAGAATGGGGGAGTGGGTCCACTGTGGCCGGCGGCAAGCGGTGCGGGTGAAGCAAAAACGGCGGAAAATTTGGTGGCGCTGCAGTAGCCTTCTCCTGAAGTGACGTCAGTTTCGGCGGGAGCGTGCGAGTCGTGCGGCGGTTCGGGCCGCACGACGCGCTGGCGGGGACGCTGAGCGCTCGATGTTGTCGTCTGCTCGACGCGCCGTCGTCTGTTCGATGCACCGTCGTTCGTGCGCTGTTTTCACAATTTGTCTCCTGGTTCTTTTTTTACACATTATTAGAGACAAAAACAAGTGACATGAAATAAAATGTATGCTTTTTTTCGTGAACGCGTAGGTTTGTATTTCCCTTTGAGCAAAGCCGTCTGGACAAAGAATACGCGGCAGACGGCACGTTTGCGTGCGCAGATATGTGTCTGCTGGTTGCATAACGGAGCGTTCCAAGCTGCTTCAAAAGATTAGAGGATGAGCACGTCTAGGCGTAGAAATTACTGTTGTGTCGTAGGCTGCCAAACCGGATACAGCAGAGTTAAAAACCAGCCCAAGCTCTCACTCTTTGGAGTACCTCAAGACGAAGAAAGACGCCGGCTATGGGACCAGAATCTCAACCGCGCTGATCGGCCCTTGCAAGTCACCGATGCCATTTGCGAGCTGCACTTCGAGCAAAAATACATACTAAGGCAATATGTACATATTATCGAAGGCCGAGAAGTATATATAGAGCGGGGAAAGCCGGAACTTCGCAGTGATGCTGTACCCATAATTATACCTCATCTCCTGAAGTGTCCTGACGAGCAGCCCACACCGGAGCAGTCTAAATTTGCACCAAACGCAAACTTACTTATATATCCCAGTTATATTGACATTTTTAAAAGCATCGCAGTTAATGCTCATATTACACTTTCGATGCGTACGTTTTCGCAAAAGCCAAATTCAACTTACGCTCTTGATTGTAAACAATTACCGTGGAAATCACGGTACTTGCGTGCGTGACTACCTATACGAGCAGGGCGTTTCGCAATATAAACATTTAGATTTTGTTGAACTGGCGCGGAAGCACGGTGCGACGCCGTTCACGGCCACGCACGCACGAACGAAGCAACAACGCTGCGAGACTGCGCCAGACGCGCGAGCAGCACGCGAACCGCGCGAACTATCAGACTACCCACCCGTCGCGAACCGCGTGGCAAAGGGGACTTGTAACCATGGCAACCACGGCTAAGTCTTCAGGTGAAGGCGATGGTAGCGCCACCTGGATTTTCCGAAAAAAAACGCCTCAGCGTGGAGCCTTCAGTGGACCCACTCCCCCATTCTAGTACACTCTACACACAACATAAACTCACACATATATACACGCGGTCACGGTCCTATGCGAAAGGGAGTTAATGTTCTTGTTCGTCCACTCACATTCTACTCTTGGGGCGTGAACGTTGCGCTTGACCTTGAGCTCTCTGGTAGTCAGAACGCGGTGTGCCTTGCGCTTGCGGAGTTCGTACCGAGGCGGGGGCCCGGTCTAGAAGATAACCGCCAGGGGCATCCCAGTACGGTGGTCAACGCCTGGGCTTGCCTGTACACGACCGAGAACAGCGTGTCGCCGACTGCCGCGAACCGACTTGGGACAGCGTCTCGCTCCGAGACCAGAACAGCAGCTGGCCGTGACGAACGCCGCTTCAGACCAACGTGGGAGCGAGGTGGGGCGATGCCCAGTCCAGAACGCACCCGAGGACTTCAACGCCGAGACGAGGCCCGGACACGGAGGGTCAGAACGAGCAGCCGGGGCGTGGCCCGAACTTGTCCTTGCTCTCTGCTCTCTGGGGTGAGGTGGGGCGATGCCCAGTCCAGGAGGCACCCGAGGACTTCAACGCCGGGACGAGGCCCGGACACGGAGGGTCAGAACAAGCAGCCGGGGCGTGGCCCGAACTTGTACTTGCTCTCTGCTCTCTGGGGTTAGGTGGGGCGATGCCCAGTCCAGGAGGCACCCGAGGACTTCAACGCCGGGACAAGGCCCGGACACGGAGGGTCAGAACGAGCAGCCGGGGCGTGGCCCGAACTTGTACTTGCTCTCTGCTCTCTGGGGTTAGGTGGGGCGATGCCCAGTCCAGGAGGCACCCGAGGACTTCAACGCCGGGACGAGGCCCGGACACGGAGGGTCAGAACAAGCAGCTGGGGCGTGGCCCGAACTTGTCCTTGCTCTCTGCTCTCCGGGGTTAGCCGAGCTGTCCCCGTGGCTCGGGAGCTTTTCACGTGGTACGCGCACGAGCACGCGCATAGGCGAGCTTATAGTTTTACCGCTATCACCATCATGATGATTCCCGCGCACCTTGAAATACTAAATCGGCCCCGCACACCGATTTTCTACGTGAAAGCATGACGCACACTCTCCAGGGCAGGTTTTTTTTACCACAGCTGGTTTATGCTTTGATCAAAATCTCTAGTCTTCGATTGGCATAAGGAAGACCAGACCACATTTACAGTGAAATGAGAAGCAAGAACCCTCACCTCTCCTCCTTATGGTAAAGGATAATACGACAGACATGAACGTGAACGCTTGCTTGGTCGTCGACCTAAATTCAAGATGGCGACCGGATGGCCACTTAAGATAAAAAAAGTGCCAATACATGTTTCAAACACACAATACTTCATTTATTTACTGTTTTTATTCCCCCCTCGTCGTTGTCAAACTCATTATACAGCTCCTCAGAGTCGGGCAAAAAAGACAAGTTCGCGCACTCGGCCTGCAGAGACCTGCGGTCTTCCTTTGGTACATCGCCGACACCGGAGAGCCTGCCGTGCAGCGTGCGATCCTCCGAACAATCTGTAGTGCCTTAGATATGCCACACCTGGGGAATGGTCGAGTCACTGTGTTTATCAAAGCAGCTTTCCAAGCCTAATATACGAAGCATTGGACATCCTGCCGGGACAGTTTCAGGAGGCTTTAGAGGAAGGGAGGGAGCGCTTGATTGGTCATTCGCATTTATTACAGATCTACCCAAAAAAAGGAGGGGGGGGGTGCTTGCTCAGCATTTTACAGTAGTCTAGCCATCTCGACGCGCGCTCGTGCCAAAGAGAACTTTTTAGCCTTTTGTTCTTTAAGTACCCTCGATTTGATTACTAACTCGGAGCAATTTAAAGCCCGACCTAACGCAGAAAAGCTCAAAAGAAGAACAAAAAGATTGGAGGCAAAAAAGAAAGAACCGGGAAGAAACAAAATTTACACCATCTCTAACTTAAAAGAACCATGCGTTGCATGCAAAGCAGGTCACGGGTCTACTTAAAGTTTCGTTCATCACGGGCACCTTGCTCAGTTCTTCCTTGCGAGTAGAGTACACGATAAATTAATTCCCTGTAGTTTCTGTTGTTGTTACTCGCCCCAGACTTTTATCGCGATAGCAATTATATGGACAGTCTCGGCTAGTTTTAGATGCGAAACAGCTTTTTGATTAGCCTATGTAACGCTGTGTCCCATCCACACCGCGTTCCCCTGGCCGCAGGTGTTGGGGTGGTGCCAAGTAGGTCACGCCTAACCTCGCAGTGCGCGCGCTTGGACAGCACTCTTTTCCTAGTCTGTTGCCACTCGCCGCTTGTCGTCTCTCTCGCTTCAACCTCTCCACTGCAAGCAATGTTCGATCGCTTCACCATTTCCACCGCTCGCAACGCTCAAGCCCACTGCTCAAGTGGGCGTCGTCTCACCAGCGCCACCTCTGTCAGCGAGAAGAAGCAACAAGCCGGTGGGTGTGCGTGCCCCGAGAATCTCGCAGCGCCGAAAAAGTGGACAGTGCGCCGCTGCTTGCCGCGCGATCGCGCAGATGGGTGGGATGCCATCGCGGCATGCTTCCCGCTTGTGTGCGCGTACCTTTTCCGGCTGTCGCCGGCGTTGCAAGGGTTAAAGAAGCCAATCACGTTCGCGAATGGCGACATAAACACCGACAAGGCGTGAGCCAGGGAAAACGGACGCAAGCATCGGCAGTGGAAGAAGAGCCACACCAACTAGGTGGGAGCCAAAAACATGGATTGCATTCGGGAATACAGATGGCGCGCGGATAACACCCACGAGACGCGAGCCAAGAAAGCCAAGTGCAAGCGCCTTCAACGTGACTCGCCTCCCGTGTCCTTGCGTTTCAAACAAACGCTTACTCGAGTAAACGCTACACCATGTTTCCCTTCAAACCATTCTTCCAGCACCCGCGTCAACGCCCGTTTCCACTGGGTCAACATGCGCGCATCGTTGCTGCTTCGCATCTCGTCATGGTTCCGTTTGGGGAGATGGTCCATAGTTTTTAAATGCAAAGCATTTCTTAGCAAACTTCGGGGATTTTGAGCGTATCTATCTATCTATCTATCTATCTATCTATCTATCTATCTATCTATCTATCTATCTATCTATCTATCTATCTATCTATCTATCTATCTATCTATCTATCTATCTATCTATCTATCTGTCTGTCTGTCTGTCTGTCTATCTATCTATCTATCTCTATCTATCTATCTATCTATCTATCTATCTATCTATCTATCTATCTAGCTATCTATCTATCTATCTATCTATCTATCTATCTATCTATCTATCTATCTATCTATCTATCTATCTATCTATCTATCTATCTATCTATCTATCTATCTATCTATCTATCTATCTATCTATCTATCTATCTATCTATCTATCTATCTATCTATCTATCTATCTATCTATCTATCTATCTATCTATCTATCTATCTATCTATCTATCTATCTATCTATCTATCTATCTATCTATCTATCTGTCTGTCTGTCTGTCTGTCTGTCTGTCTGTCTATCTATCTATCTATCTATCTATCTATCTATCTATCTATCTATCTATCTATCTATCTATCTATCTATCTATCTATCTATCTATCTAGCCACCTACGACTTTTAGCTCTCCTGTCCGTCTGGATAATGACATCGTTGCCAAACTTTGTATGGCATACATGACTATATTACGAGCATATATGACCAGTTAAAACGTGATAAGCACGAAACTTAGATCATAAATGTCATGATTTACATTTATGGGCTTGCTGCTTTTGTGGTAGTTTCGTTCACATGACATGTTGCAAAACTGCTATTGCATGACATGATTGCATGGCGAACACAAGTGGCAGACCCTTTATTCTTTATTCTTTATTCAATGATTACCCCACTTAGCCCGAAGGCGCTGCAGCAGGGGGATTACAATGTCGAGAAAAACACATCTTCATTAATACAGCACACTTGTTCATTTGATAAGTGATTCTATTCTCTAATGGAACGAACAAAAAACGATTTAGCATACAAATTAGATTTGGTACGGTCCTCTAAAATCTTGAAACAATGATCACTTCGCGAAGAGATATAATGAGGACTGTGAAGGTACTTTTTTTTTCGAATGCCGGTTCTAGCACGAAATATTTGGTACAGGAGCTTTAACCGCAGTTTCTTTCGACGCGATGAGAGTATTTCTCACCCTAGTTAATTTTTCATATTGGTGCAACTGTCATTTCCTGAGTACCGGCTTAGGACAAACCTTGCAGCTCTATTTTGTATTTCTTCAAGTTTGTAACCTAAAGTGCTTTGCCAGAAGTCCCACACGGCACAGGCGTATTCAAGCATAGGGCGAATGTATGTTGAATACGCCGTTGATTTCAAACATGCCGGCGCTTGTGTCAGGCGGCGCTGTATAAAATTTAGTGACTTGGCGGCCTTCGCAACAACTGAATCAATATGTGCATTCCATGAACAGTCGGCTGAAAAACTTACACCTAAATATTTATAATGTGGTTTTTGTGTTACTATACTATTACAGATTACATACTCTGAAGCTAACTTGCTTTTTACGCGTGAAAGTAACATGAATGCATTTATTGGCATTTAATGTCATTTTTCACCTTGAACACCATTCTTGGATGCGCGATAAGTCGCTTTAGAGCAGGGCGACATCACTCTCATTTCTAACAAGATAATCATGAGATGCGTGTCATGTAAAAACATGACTACATGCCACGCCCAAGATGCACTCGCGGCCGTTTCGTTAGCTTCACATAGGCCTAGTTTGGTATTACGGTACGTCAATGGACGTCAAAGGTATGTGAGTGGTGCAAACATGATAATCACGAGAGGCGTTCATTTACCCACATGACTACGTGCCACGCTCATGATACGCTGGCGGCCGTTCAGCTAGCTTCACTTATACGAAATTTGATATTAAAGGATGTGAATAGATGTCGAATGTATGAGACTGGTGCAAACATGATAAACATGAGATGCATGTCGTGTAACAACATGGCTACATGCTACGCTCACGATGCGCTCGCGGCCGTTCCGCTAGCTTCACGTTTACCAAATTCAGTATTACATATCGTGAACGGACGACATAGGTAAATGACACATCCAAACATGATAATCATGACATGCATGTCATGTAACAACATGACTACATGCCACACTCACAATGCCCTCGTGGCTGTTTCGCTAGCTTCATGCCAAATTTGGTATGACGTTACGTCAATGGATGACGAAGGTATGTGACTGGTGCAAACATGATAATCATGAGATGTGTGTCATGTGAGAACATTACTACATGCCACAGTCAAAGCGCCAATACACTTCGACGTGACCAGGCGCGCATGTGCACCGGCGTTCATTTCGTCGCGTCACGCCGGCGTTGCAACGCCAGGCGCCGGTCCTGTCATATACTCGACGGCACGCGCTGCGTTGCTTTGACGCGTGCGCGTTTTAGCGCGTCCAGCGTCCCTCTGTCTTGAAAACAGGCTGACGCAGTGCTGTCTGGGTAACGCATTGGCGCCAAATGCAGCGTGCCGCATTTCGTGCCGCTTGCCGTCGGGCCGTTCCGACGGACGCTGTCGTGCCGGTTGCGCTTGGTGTCCGACTATATAGAGTGCTCGCGTTTTTCTAACGTACCATCGCTGTGTCCAGCGTGCGCGTGCGTCAACGTTACGTTGGAGTACATTGGGCCCTTAATGATGCACCCGAAGTCGTTCCGCTAGCTCCACATATACGAAATTTGGTGTACGTGCATGACGTCAATAGATGACGAAGGTATAGGACTAGTGAAAACATGATAATCATGGTAGGCGTGTCATGTAAGAACATGACAACGTGCCACGCTCATAGTGAGCTGGCGGTCGTTTTTCTAGCTCCACAAATACTAAATTTGGTATCACGTGACGTAAATAAATGACGAAAGTAAACGACACATCCAACATGATAATCATGACAAGGAAGTCATGTGCGGCATCATTTACCTCCACCTTGTGACTTTGTGCTGATTTTAAAGTGACATATACACCTTTCTCATTCGTGCTTTTCACATCTTCGATGCCCACTGTACGTGGGATCTCCCAATTTTTTATTGATGGCGAAACGCCGTTGGTGCATGTGGAAGGTGCACTTCTCCGATAACGAGCCGTCGCAAGCTAACACGTGGCGCAAGGCAAAGAACACAACCACATTCGTGGCTGCTACAGTGATGCGTTAGCCATGGCCTCTGAGATTGCGAGCCGGCGCGTAATCCCGGAAGCCAAGCTTTCGGTGTCTTTGACGAATGTCTGCCTATTGGCGGTAGTACGTGTCATGCCGTTGTACTTCTATTCATCACTCAAAGACGTCAGCAACACCGCAATCACGAACAGAGAGCACTGTGGGAGAGAATGTGTGAGAGATAGAAGGGCCCTTTTGTACAGCGCTCCACTTCTGGCGTGGAAGCTGGGTTGGTGCAGCACCATGGTCGCGGGTTCGAATGCCGGCTGTGGCGGCTGCATTTCCGATGGAGGCAGAAATGTCGTAGGCCCGTGTGCTCAGA
This sequence comes from Rhipicephalus annulatus, assembly GCA_013436015.1. Lineage (NCBI taxonomy): Eukaryota > Metazoa > Arthropoda > Arachnida > Ixodida > Ixodidae > Rhipicephalus > Rhipicephalus annulatus. The sequence goes on along the minus strand of WOVY01004800.1, from coordinate 21,214 downwards.
TTTGGGTGCACGTTAAAGAACCCCAGGTGGTCGAAATTTCCGGAGCCCTCCACTACGGCGCCTCTCATAATCATATGGTGGTTTTCGGACGTTATAGCCCACATATCTATCTTTGGTGCAGCACCATACGCTACAAATCGCGGGCCAATGAGTCGGAGGTTCGTCGCCTTGTGCGGGAAGTTTTACTTACTGTTCTTTTTTGTCATTTTGTTGCATACGTTATAACAACGTCACATCCGTGACCAAATTACGTCACTGAGTTCCTGGTGGGTTCTAGCGTAAAATTCTTGCGTGTTAAAACAATGACTGAAAACCGAAGAGATACTGAATTACATTTTTTAATCAACTGTCAAGATGTCACTTCCGACCATGCACTTGTTCAGCTAACATTCCCTACTTTTCTCTTTCGAAGCGCGTGATTACAAAAACCATTTAGTTGGTGAGCCCATATTTTTCAGGGCAGTTCCAATAATATTCGAGAACATGACTTAAAATTGGTAGGATGCTTGAGACTCGCCTCCTAGAGTAGATTGTGATGTTGTAAGTGGGCCCCACGTGCATATCTTTCTCAATTGATAGACAAGCTTCGGTTGCAGGTGTCTGATACAAACATAGGATCGGGAAGAATAAAACAAAGGCAAAAAGAGTGGCAGCTGATGCTCATTCTGTCGCTTCTTTTTTTTTCGATGTGAAGTTTGCGACAAGTCTTTCAAATAACGATGCAACAACATGGTGTACCGTTAAGCATCAATGTTGCCGCAAGGAACGAACATCCAGGGACAAAACATTGCCCGATATAAACTATCCTTGCCTACAAAAGGTATACATACAATCGCGGAGTTCCCACTGCACAAAAGTTTTCTTTTTGCGAATCAGTGAAGTGCCCACTATGTAGACGCGTCCGTTGGGCAACACGCGAACCTACGCCACTGCTTCCTTTCTGATGCTTTTACTGATGAGGAGGACGTTTTCTACACTTCTGTTACGATGTATTGCATACCTTATAGACTCCTCGCACTACATGTCATTCATATTAAGGTTTTCTTAAGCCGCTTTGATCAGTGTCGTAGAAGAGGTAGAACACTGCCTTCCGCGCAGAAAGCCTAAGTTCAAGGCTCAGGTTCCAGCGTGTTGGCGCTTGCTTCAACGCACCTTCGAAACTTTCAGCTAACGTCACCAGCCATGCTAGCCATGCCTTGTGTAATTGCTGTGTGTTGTGCGCAGGAATCTTATTGGCGGTATACTTGACGCAGAAAATCTCAGAATTGACGAATTTCAGCTTAGAGGTTGTGTACATTTGCGGTTTTAATGAAACGCGAAAAGTGTTTGATGGCTGTCTTGTGGTTTTATTGTACAGTGTACGACGAAGAGTGGAGTTCAACTTGCCTAAGTACGCTTCAAGGTGAACATGTTGAAGTAAAACTCGCCAAAAACGCAAGTAGACAGAATAACTTGCAGTCCTTAGTGTCTTGCTGCGAATTTCTTGCTGGTGGGTACCAATAACTGAAAGAAAAAAAAAAACACGCACTCAGGTGTGGCATGCGTTTCCCCCCCTGTCTATTTCTCTCTCTCTCTCTCTCTCTCTCACACACACACACACACACACACACACACACACACGCACACACACACACACACACACACACACACACACACGCACACACACACACACACACACACACACACACACACACACACACACACACACACACACACACTATATTGTACATCACGTACGCTTCTGAAAACATCGGTATTTCTGGATAGGGTGATCCATGGTGCTTTATTGTGACGCTGAAGAACGAGCTCTGAAAAAAGGAAAATACATGGGAAGAATTGCATGGTCACCTAATTGAATGCATCAAATAAATTGTAGTTCCAGCATATATTAACGTAAGTCATGGCAAATATCTAATAGGCAGACAATCCTAAATTGGCATTTTGGTCAAAAATATTTCACCACTTTACGACCATAAACAAATAAATATGCCGCTCGCTACGATTCACACAACATTCACATGACCGCGCTTGGTATTAGAATATTCATGAGTGATAATTTCATTTTGCAGGTTGGCTGGGTACAAATGGGACCGTTTTAACGCAGTAACTACGAGAAATCGTAAAGTGTGCTTTTTGGCTAGAGATATCGCTTTTACTTGGTATTGTTTGTGTCAGGGATTACCTTTTGCTGCATAAGTCATACATGGCTTAAAACGTCTCCATGTTTGCAAATTTTGCATATAAAAACCAGTAAAAGCTATGAACACCATTATAACATCATCGGTCTTCAATAGTTGTGAGCAGTTACGCAGAACTCTTCTCGTCTTATCGCTTAACGCGCTAATAAAACAACTATCAACCAGTTCAGATTCATCTTCTTAGCTTATTGGTCAACGGCCATCTTTTTGAAAACGCTGTAAATGGCTATTTTTTTTTGGGGGGGGGGGGGGGGTGGATCTCATTATTCTTGTCTTTTGCCGAGTTGTGATCTGAAATGGCATCCTTACGAAGTGGTGCCACCAGCTGAAGCACTCGAGGTGGGAGAGCTGAAGCTACCACCGTAGCTACCACCGTAGCTACCGCCGTAGCCCCCACCGTAGCCACTTCCGTAGCCACTTCCGTAGCCACTCCCGTAGCCATAGGGGTAGTAGTAGTCATAGCCGGGGTATACAGAGCCAAAGCCCTGATCATATCCGCCATATCCGCCATATCCACCATATCCACCGTATCCTCCATACGGATGGCCCCAGGGAGGATAACCTACGCCGAAGAAGCAATTAGTTCAACATGCAACATAGGGCAATAAGGTGCTTCCAAATATTTTCGAAAACATTGTTTCAATCAACTGACTGTTTAAAATTGATAAGTCTCGGTTTCTTCTAGTGTTAGCCACTGAAAAAAAATAATTGGCGAGCTTTATTTATTGAGGTCACAAACAAATATATAAAATCGTAACCATGTTTACGTTTTACGAACTGCTGAGAGTACCTTGCACATGTTCAGTTCAGATACTTTCCCAGATATTGGGTGTTTCGTTCAAATGCAATGATTTTTTTTTCTGGTCGCTACTTTACGTGCGTGCTCTCAGTGCTATGGTGGATTTTTAGACCTGTCATTGTTTCTAGGTTTTTTACTTACATGGTAATAACTGCTCCCTAAAGAGTACACATTGCGACGGTACTTTTGAGTCTGCTCCTTTATTATATTCTTCATTTTGTTTTGCGATTGTGGATGTTGATTTGTAAAACAACAATGACAACAATGACGGTGACAAGAACAACAGCAATAATAATAATAATAATAATAATAATAATAATAATATATCATACAAGTAGATATGAAAGAAAGAACAGTCCAGACGTGAGGTCATGACTGTGTGGGTCCTAGAGTTTATCTTGCCTGCAACACAGATCAATAGGTCGGCAGAGTGACTTGTTGGGCGAGTTGGTTCGTTTAACTGCGATCACGCTTGTCCTTATCTGGTGTTTCTTTGCGCCATAAGCTCAATAAAAATTGGCCCAGTGTGTTGTTATTATGGCAGGTTGTCTTGTAAAGCCGATATCAACGAATGAAATAAAAAAAACCTGCAGTTCATCAAAGATTCGTAGGAATTTTGCTGATATTAAGGGAATGCATAGCTACAGCAACTATTCACTGGCAATCAATATTCACAGGAGGGAAGTAGTTGTGGAAGCTAACTGAAGGCTTTTGCCTGGAGAGGTCGCAGTAAAAGGAGTAATTTCTTGCATTACGAACATGACACAACAAATAATGCAAGAAAAGGCACAATAGATGTTTACATGTCAAACTAGCTGGCACAATCATATGTTGTTTATGAATTCGGTTGCCTAACCTGGTAGTCGCCTGATTTATGTAAATAAAAAGATACATTGCCCCCCCCCCAAAAAAAAGCAATAAAAGAGACCCAGCAAAACAAAAGTAGTGTAAATTGAACAACCATTGTTATACAAAGCACAATGTTAGCTTAGGAGTAGATTTTCGAGCACCATTCATTAAAAGAACCCTGCCGTACTGGTGTCTAAAAGACAGAATGGTTTTGGAGTCTAATGACTGAATAACTCTTGCATCCAGACTCGGCAATATTTTTTGAACTCTTTACCTGTATATTTCTACCTTTATTTTGCTAAAAAAGTGAATAAACTTATTTTTAATAAATTAACAATCGAAGTATTGTTGACATTTGAATTTGGTGGCACTTTACAAATAGGCACACGCTTTTCACACAAGTTTTCATGGTTTTCTACTTGTTATAACGTCATAACTGCTTTGCAGCTTCTATGAAATGTCTCCCAAGTTTTTTTTTACCAGCATCAGTGACTGTTTGAAAGACGATATCTCATTGTATCTGTTCCCATCGTGGGCAGATCCACTGATTTATTCTGTAAAGAGGGGTTGGAGTTGCGTCTTTTTGAAATCTGTTCCTCAGTACCTATTAAAAACTCTTGTCCCGTCATTTAATGTCATCGAATGTGATTTTTGCGCAATGAGCTGCACAGTATGAGCGATGCTGAAGGTGTAACTACTCGAATGGCAGACAAACGCTCGCTGAAGCTTCACTGGCAACAAATGTGTTGCATCTGTGAACGCATTGAAGAAATGACAAAACCTGAACGGGAGAGGTACTTGTACCGTTCTACGCTATTTTGTTTTACAAGAAATAAAAAAAACGTATATGGTTACAGTGTGAAAGCAGAATGAGGAAGCGAGTATATTTATTAAAACTGCCATTTTGGGCGTCACCGATCAAAAGACAGCAGCGCTGCATCGCTATTATATTACATCTAGTATTTGTCGTAAAATTACACGCAGTGCATTTAAAAGGCATAATGACTTTTCCGTATAAATCATGATAGGTAAGTAACAAGTGTGGGTGTCAGTGAACCCGGATCCTCATATTCGTGGGGTGAATGCTTTAAAAGTATAGTCAGCAATGTTAACTCGCTGTACGAAAACATATCATATTTAGGTATTACCATAGCCGTATCTGGTTACACCCACGCCGGCACCTCCACCCAGGTGTGCGCCTAGTTCGCCTCCGACTGAGGCGGTAAACCCTGGGAATCCTCGGGGACCCACTCTCTCGACGCCAGCATACAGGCGACCGCCTATTCTGCCATTTGCTTCGACGTCACTTCCGAGACGACCACCTCTTGCCGCAGCCGTCAGTGCAGCTGTGAGTAGAACACATGCCAGCTGATCAGAAAACTATACAGGGTAATTAAGAAAACTAAATATTATGCCTTAATAAGCTATGAATGGTCATGCACGATGGAAAAACAAAGGCGTAGAACTGAAGCAGCGCAGCAGAGACACATGAAGTTACAGATCTGACAAAAGAATCTAATCATTGTGAACCTACGCAGCTGCTCACTTTGTTTGTGCTTTTGCTGATGACACTTGCCCCCCGAGTGTGCTCGTGATTGTGTGTACCTTCTCATCTCTCTGCAACCTCTTTTCTCCTCTTTATCCCTTCCCCAGAGCAGGGTAACAAACCGTATGTGCGTCTGGTTAACCTCCCTGCCTTTACTTGCATCTTTATCTCTCTCTCTCTTGCTGATGATGTTTAAGTATGTCTAAATGCATTTTATTGTGTGGGTTTTTAAAACACCTACTCGTTGTTCTGTTCACATATTTTGACATCTGACGGGATTTCCCGCTTCTGCCCCGCAATATATGATGCGTTAAGAGACACCCACTACATGACATTCCCGTAGTGTTTTTTCTAAAGCAGTTTCAACAGTGTGGCTCCGTGGTAGAGCACCTGCTTTCCAAGCAGACGGCCTTCAATCCTCACTCGTACTCAGAAATTTCAATTATTTATTGTGCTTGCATCTCTCTGAAGTTTTCGGTCACGAACAATATGGTGATTTTTCGCTTACAACCAACGATTCTTGCGGCAGAATTTTGACGAAACAAGATCTTTAATGCTATCTCGTTGATACTTAGCAACTTTCACAAAGAAGCCGTAAAAAAGCGCAAGATCAATAATTTTCTCGCACATAAAAAATGTCATTAAAAAAGACACTGGAATGTGAAAAGGAAGTGAATAAGCTGCTTTAACAGTTTTGATTGATTGATATGTGGAGTTTAACGTCCCAAAACCACTATATGATTATGAGAGACGCCGTAGTGGAAGGCTCCGGAAATTTCGACCACCTGGGGTTCTTTAACGTGCACCCAAAGCTGAGTACAGCTTTAACAGTTTTGTACAGCCTATATAAGATAATACGAACGAAAGCACATATATACATTGTAACATTAAATTCTGAATGATCTTCACCAAGTTGAAAGCACGTGTTGCACTTTCTTTAGGCAACCTCCGTTTTTTTTTATTCCTCCAGTGTATATTTGAATGGAACACTCAACTACGCAAACTTACTAACAAACACGCAATGAATGAATAATAAACGAGTTATAGTGAGCATGATTAGCACTAAATACTCACAGAAAGAGAATAACCATAAATTCGTGCCCAGTGACAGAAAAAAAAATCTACAAGCTACTCCATGATGTTTTTAAAAAGAAGCCCGATTTTGCCTATTATCAGCTAAACTGGTAACTTCGTAGCGCAGCTCAAGATGACGCAGATACATTATGAAAAAGAAATGTCGGCAAAAGTACAGAAAGGTGTCTATTGGGTTAGACCACGACGGGAAGCGGGGACTACACCAGCTACTCTGAGAAATGAATTATTTGCCTTAATATCGGTCGCGAAATATGTGCAGAACATCGTTGGCGCAAACTTAAAAGACGAAAGAAGAAACTCGGAAAAGTGCACTTTCCGCGCTTTTCCGAGTCTCTTCTTTCGTCTTTTAAGTTTGCACCAACGATGTTCTGCACAGTTACACACCAACTAGCCCAACAGCATACGTTACCTCGCGATATATATTTCACAGTGAACACGATTGAGTGTAAGAGAGAACAACGAAAAGAAAAACAACTTTAATCGGTTTGTTTCGTATTTGCATCTTGACCAAAGTTCTTTTCAAAGTAATCTTTCAAATTCATAATACGCGTGTTGGTGAAACAATACAGAATAATGGAAGTGCTCCTAATAATGTGCCAGCAAAATAAATAGTGCGCTTACCTCGGTAACTGTGCATGCTTCCTGTTTTCACAGTTTCATAGATTTGCTGGTGCAGTCCAAAGCTTTCTAATAGCCAATTTGAACTTCGGAAGATTTCATTATGGCTTTAACAACTGTTCGGACTGCTGCTAGTTGTTGCGGCAGTATGCTGATAAGGCTCTACATAAATAAACTAACACAAGGATAGACCACAGGAAATGTTAAGAAACAACAATTGATTCACCCAATAAACATTGATAAAGTGTGTAAATAAATTAACAGGCGAGTCACCTGGCTGTCTATAAACTAGACAAAACATCTCACCGATTGAAATAAGGCAAAGAACGACGAAACTTTCATTTTGCGGTGGTGTTCGGGGAGCTCTTTGAAACAGTTTGATCTCCGATCGCAGTTTATTGAGCTTCGAGCTTCCTGCTTGCCTTTATTGCAATGAAATGACGACAGACAACTATTCTGATATATTTCATTAAGTCATTTTTTAGTTTTATTGTCACCGAACCACTGCTGGTTATGAAGCTTTTCGAAGCTGACAAAGCAAGAACAATGTGGAGCATTATATTGTATGATAAGCGAAAAAAAAAAGGACAATTTTTAATAGAAAAATTTTGGCAGATCTGACGTATCTGGGAATCGAAGTTATGCAAAGCATTCGGAGGGAAGATGACCTTGTTGCAATTTTTTATCGAGGGACAGTTTTTTATTTTGTTCCTGATGCTAAATATATGTGCAATTGTTGCACACAGAGAAATACGTTGAAGAGTTGCAGAAATTTATATGAGTGGGGAGAAGCATCCATCCCTCCATTCATTCTCGCTTCCGTCTGCCCATGCGTGCGTCTGTGTGGTCGCCCATGCGTCCATCCGCCTGTCCGTGCGTGCGTCTGTTCGTGCGTCCACACGTCCATCTATGCGTCCGTCCCTGCGTTCGTCCATGCATTCGCTCCTGCGTCCGTTCATGCGTCCATCCGTCCGTGCAGCCAACCGTGCGTCCGTCCATGCCTCTGTCTGTGTGTCCATTCGTTCACCTATTCAACACTCCAAGTACCACCATCTCATTTCTTTTCATCGTATATTCTCCATATAGAAGCACCGCCATCCAGCGGACATTCCAAGGACTGAACGAGAGGAGGCAAGCGCACACTTTCTTACGGCTTGCGCTTCGTGTTTACTTCCTCCCTTTAACCACCTCGAGTTCATGGTATATGCTAGTTCACTGTATTCAAGGCACTGCGGCCAACGATCGCTAAACCTTTCTAAAACCAAGGAGGTTACGCCCAGCGAGTATAACGTAGCAACCCTTTCTTGTCAGATAGTGCTCAATGTACATGCCATTGGCTGCTAAGGGGCAATGAGAGACAGGAGAATTCCGCTTTTAGTTAACGCGTACGCTGCGAATTTTTAGGGGCGGAGCTCCTTAAAGCGGCCCCCGTTCATTTCTCGTAGCAGTGCGTAACATGCCAGTTCAGTTAGCTTCAGTTTATTTCCTTAAATGCCCCATTTGTAGGGGTGTTACATGAGTGGTGGGGACAACATGTAATGGGTAAATCTAAATAAAAATAAAAACCAATAGAACTTTGGAAAAAGAGGAGAAAGTAAAAGAAAGAAATGTTGATACACTGTGGAAACGAGAACACGCGCTAAGTAATTAAGTTGGTAACATTAGAAGAAACAACATGAAGTGGCAATATAACGTAATAATCACTGAAAAGTTTGCACAAAAATAACGCTGTACACATAAATACAACAATAACAAACAACACTGTAGAAATAAAGACTCGCGTTAAGTACAATCTATGGCAACTAATTTGGTAAAACAGAAGACACAGCTGCATAGAACAAGTGACGGTTATTTGTAGATACAACATGGTGCGGAAGGGCATTCCACTCTGACGCTGTACGAGAAAAAAGTAAGTAGAGAAGGTAGTAGTGTCTTACGCTTTGACCTGCAAGGTGGTGCCGGTGGGAAATTTCTAATGTGTGTTGTTGAACAATAAAAAAATTCGCAGCGTGCGCGTTAACTAAAAGCCGAATTTTCATGCCTCTCATTCCCCATTAGCAGCCATTGGCATGTACATAAGCACTATCAGACAAGAAAGAGTTGCTACGTTATACTCTATGGACGTAACCTCCTTGGTTTTAGAAAGGTTTAGCGAGCGTTTGGCCGCAGTGCCATGAATACAGTGAACTAGTATATACCATGAACTCGAGGTGGTTAAATGTGGGAAGTAGACACGAAACGCAAGCCGTAAGAAAGTGTGCGTCTGCCACCTCTCCTTTAGTCATTGGAATGTCCAATGAATGGCGCTGCTTCTATAGGTGGATATATGATGAAGAGATGCGAGATGGTGGTACTTGGAGTATTGACTAGATGGACGAACGGACACACTGACAGTTTGCATGGACGGACGCACAGATGGCTGAACGGACGGACGGACGCATGGATGGACGCAGGGGCGGACGCACGGATGGACGTGCGGACTCATGAACAGACGCACGCACAGACGGGTGGATGGACGCACGGATGGTCACACAGGCGGACGCATGGACGGGCGGAAGCAAAAGCGAGTGGACGGACGGATGCTTCACCCCACTCTTCATCATTCACCCCATGGATATGCTGCTGTTTTTTTATTGTTCAACAACGCACAGAAGAAATCTTCCACCAGCACCACCTTGGAGGTCAAAATGTAAGACTGGTTACACACTACGACTACTATTACTACTTCGAGGGACGAACGGGTGCCGCTTTAAGGAGCTTCGCCCGCAAAAGGTAAATGTTTCCAACGCTTTGTTACGATGACCTGGTGGTGGCACCTGCCCATCGCTTTGCGTTCTACACTTTATCACCTCCGATACTGGCGCGCATGTTTCTCGGCGGGCGCGCATGCTTTCGTTTTTGAAGATAACTGCCAGATGGCGCTCGTGTCTAATGTGCTTCGATGCGCTCGTTCGCCTCTGCTACACGCTCGAGGCCCTCTAACGCAGTGCCTCCAGAATGTCATTCACCATTTTGTTTGCACAAACATCAAATAAACGTTTTGTTCTCTCTCTCCAGACGCACGACTATCATCTTTCTACGACATTTGCAGTGTAACATGCAGATTCGAGCCAATTCTTTTACTGTGGATGTTGTCATGCCTACTCTGCTCAAAGTGATTTTCGTGGCATGCCTAAGTCAGCCATTTAACAAAATATGCGCTGATATATACTCAACTTGCTCGCAATACAACGGGTACTCAACTCGCAAACACGGGGACAAGCAGTCGGCTCCAAGCAATCTTGCCTCACTTGTGTAATCTAGCTTTTCCGTTGACTAGGTCACGTCGGGAAGTGGGACAGTCTCCAGATGGTTTTGCGCTGCGGTACGCAGCACCTTGGCATTCGCACTCTTAAGTTCTCGTGGGTGCGCTTAGTGTGAGAATGGTGTCGTAGTGGAAGCGAGGTCTACGGTGTAGTCCAACGCTGCTCATACCGCATGCAGCTTGCACACGCCCGCCAACATGTAGTTGATGCAGTGTGGTGGAGCAGGAACACCTGGCCGTAGGTGTTCTGTGGTCTGGCCGCAAGAATTAACATGGCGCTTGTTGCCATGGGAACTTGGACTGGCAACATTGTGTTTTAGCGGGTGGCGGTAAATGATGGGTGAAAGGCTTACACCACCCTAAAACACAGAGACGCATGCACATTAATGCCCCTGACACACGGGCACCCTGAAGTCCTTTAGACAAGGGGACATCTTTCGGAAAGGCGTTCGGGCGCAGTGACACACGACAAAGGAGTCACTCCTTTCCGGCAAAGATCCTTTTCACAAAAGCACATCCCGCATCTACTTTTCTGGCAGGAAGGGAGTACTCTCGCATACAGTGTGCATAATTTATCAATAGAAGAAAACGTGTCGCAACACTGCGGTGCCCTGTCAGTATTTTTTTGCGCTGAGAAAATGTTTTCATTTTCAGCAGCAGTGCGATTTATTTAAAAGTGAAGGCCTATAGTATGTCCATACTCTCAAACGCCTGCATTACGTCACTAGCGCGATCATGTTATGGTTGGCAACGGCAGTTGCTGTGTCGGCGACGTAGTATCTTGTAACAATAGAGTCTGCTCAGTCGGTGAAGAATAACCCGCACGTCCAGTGGACTGAAAAGGAGACCTGGGCGCTGATAAAGCTATGGGAGGACCATTTGGACGCCTTGCGAGGGCAAAAGCACAACGGTGGAGTGTACCAGGCGATTGCTGAGAGCCTCACCGACGCCGGTGTTCCGCGTACGCGGGCGCGAGTTCACAGCAAAATTGACAACTTGACACAGACATTCAGATAAGACGGTCACTCACGCTACGCGTTGTCGCGCGCGTCCCGCTTGCTTGTTTAGTGTGTGTTAAGATCGGGCCTGTAAAACCCGACATGCATGGGCACCTCGCATATCGAGGAACAAAAACAAAAACAGCAAAACACCGACTGTTCATAGTTGCCAGACGCACTTAGGTTGCTGCTAAAAACGCAAAAAAAGCGAAAGAAAATTACAGGTATGCGCATTATAAGCCACCAGACAATAAAAAAAACGGATTTATGCTCCGGCGTCGCTGAATGTGATGTACATGCGCAGATTCTTTTTAATATTTCCAATCTTGCTGCTTCCACAAAGAGCGCCATTTTTTCTGCAGCGTTCTTCTGAGGCACCGCCTAAAGCAGTAGTCCGGTGCCGTGTGTCATCAGCGCCACACCTTTCTGCAAATGGTCCCCTTAGGCGACAAAAGGGGTTTACTTCAAAGTACTTTACTTTTGCCCGTGTGTCACGGGTATAAGGTTCCCTACATGGGAGCTGCAAACGGCGACGCCTTTGGTGCACCTTGGTTATCGATTGGGCAACCCGGAGCAAAGCAATGAGAATCCGTTCTCTGCTTCGACATGTCGCGAGCTACATGGCGCGGGTTATCTGACTAAGCACAGACTCCACCCGGGTACTTGCGTGAAAATGCAGCCGATCACATCGGCACACGTGCAGTAGAGCAAATGTTAGAGCTGGAAATGCATTAATCCGGTCTGCAAGAGACGCTCATCGGCTTCGCTCTTTTGCGCTGGCCACAAGAGCGCGGTACGTGTACCTCAAGAATAAGGTTGTTGAGAAGCACGCGCACAGACCAGAGGAATAAAAAGCACGTCTCATGTGCGCTAGGATTTTCTTCTAGCCGTCGCTGGTGCTCTCGTCTATATCAATCGGGAAAAAATTATTTTGAACATTTGACCAGAAATGGGCTGTCCAGCAAGTCCGCGATACAGTCGTTAGGCTATAGGTCTCTCAGTCCCAACTTGACGCCCTGAGCTTGTTCGCTTGGTTCCTGAAAGACATTTATAAATGTTATTTCATTCATCAACCTGTAAATGACAGAAAAGCGATGGAATTACGCTTCCCCTTTATGGTATTGGTTTTAAAGCGCACTTCAAAGCGCACGCATGGGATAAAAGTGACACTGAAAAAATTGGCAGATTCCACGTAGAGTGGGAATCGATGATACGCGAAGCACGGATAAGAATGATATGTCACTTTTAAAGTCAGCACAACGGTCGAGGCTGACTTAAATTATCCCGCACATAACTTCCATGTCTTGATTGTCATGCTTGAACATGTCATTTACATGCGTCGCCTATGACGTCACGTGATACAAATTTCGGTATATGTGGAGCTAGCGAAAGGGCCTCCAGCGCATCATGAAAAGCTCAATATACTCTAATGTAGCGTTGACGCGCGCACGCTGGGCACAGCGATGCTACGTCATCAAACGCGAGCGCTGTGTAGTGTGACGCCAGGCGCGACCAGCATCCGTCGGCGCGGCCCGACGGCAACCGGCGCGAAATGCGACGTGCTACACTTCGTGGCGATACGTGACTTAGACAACACTGCGTCTCCATTTTTTTCGTGATGGAGGGACGCCAGACGCGCTGAAACGCGCATACGTCAAAGCAACGCAGCGTGGCGTGCGCCTGCGAGTATATGCAACACCACCTAGACTTTTTTTCAGGCCTCCGCAAGCATACGTGACGTCATCAGTGTGAGATCTGCCTGGAAGCTGGCTTCACTCAAATGACGGGCACACGTTCGCGTTTTGTCGTTCCGCAGCCCAGTTGCACTCGTAGCATTTTTTTTTTTACTCAGAGGTTTACACCTAGAAGCACTTACCACAGTGTACTTTGTAAGCGCAAAATCCTTGCGAGGGATCGCTCGCGTCCATGCGGTTCTTTGGTCGGCGTCCATCGGAAACCGATGCGAGCGAGCGAGCGAGCCAGCTCGCTCGCTCTGCTGGCTGTTGTGGTTGTGGGCTAGTAGCATTTTGTTACCGCTCACGCTGTTTTAGATGCGGAAGCATCTTATACTCGCGCCTTGTAGTGCGCCGTCCGCGCCGTCCGCACCGCTTCTCGAACATTCGACAGCTGACGCGCGCGCATGCGCCGTCGCGCCGTCGCCCACCATCTGTGCCGCGCGCGCTTCTCCTTCGAGAACATTCGACAGCTGACAGCGCATGCGCCGTCGCGCCGTCGCCATCTGTGCCGCGCGCGCGCTTCTCCTTCGAGAACATTCGACAGCTGACAGCGCATGCAGCGTCGCGCTGTCTATATACTCAAGGTCGGCGCTCGCTCACTCAGTTGCCGCTCGTCCGTTGGTTCGTCGCAATAAATAAAACACCGCCCTTTCGCATACGTGCCGTACGTGTTCACTCATTTAACACCCCATTTCACAACCACGTTAACCAATTTAGCCATCGACCCAAGTAAGTCGCAATTTAACACCCGTTAACCAATTACATGCTTCCGCATCCTCCTCAGTGTTCCCCCGAGGGAAGCTGCGGGCAATTTTTTTTCTTTCTCTTGTGCTGTGTGAGCATGGTTGGGTTAACTACGCAATATGCCTGGATGCTGCTGTGCACCGGGGTGCAACTCTAACTATGCTCATGGACCTAAAGCGCGCGTCTATCGGTTTTCGACGGACGCCGACCAAAAAACCACATGGACGCGAGCGATCCCTCGCAATGATTTTGCGCCCACAAATTACACTGTGGTAAGTGCTTCTAGGTGTAAACCTCTGAGTAAAAGAATGCTACGAGTGCAACTGGGCTGCGGAACGACAAAACGCGAACGTGTGCCCGTCATTTGAGTGAAGCCAGCTTCCAGGCAGATCTCACACTGATGACGTCACGTAGGCTTGCGGAGGCCTGAAAAAAAGTCTAGGTGGTGTTGGCCAAAGCCGGCGTGGCGTGACGAAATGAACGCCAGCGAGCACGCGCACCACTTCACGTCGAAGTGTATTGGCGTCTTGGCGTCTTGATTGTGGCTTGTAGTCATGTTCTCACATGACACGCATCTCAAGATTATCATGTTTTGCATCGGTCACATACCTTTGTCATCCATTGGCGACACGTAATTCAAGATTTTGCACATGTGACACTGGCGAAACGGCCGTGAGTGCATCATCAGACATGCCCCGCCACGAAGTTCTAGTGGCTAAGGTACTCAGCTGTTGACCCCAAGGAGGATTAAAGAAAAAATTGCTTCCTCCTTGGTTGATCCACAGGTCACGGGATCAAATCCCGGCTGTGGAGGCGGAATTGTTGGTGGAGGCGGAATTGTTGTGGGTCCGCGTGCTCAGATTTGGGTGCACGTTAAAGAACCCCAGATGGTCGAAATTTCAGGAGCTCTCCACTACGGAATCTTTCATAATCATATGGTGGTTTTGGGACGTTAAACCCCACATAAAATCAATCAATTACATGACACACACGTCGTAATTATCATGTTTGGATGTGTCATTTAACTCTGTCATCCGTTCGCGTTGCGTAATACCGAGTTTGGTACATGTAAAGCTAGCGAAATGGCCACGAGCGTATCATGAGCGTAGCGTGTAGTCATGTTGTAACATGACTCGCATCTCATGTTTATCGAGTTCACACCAGTATCATACCTTTGTCATCCATTCACGTCCCTTAATACCAAATTTGGTATAAGTGAAGCTAGCGAAAGGGTCGCCAGCGCATTATGAGTGTAGCATTTAGTCATGTTGGTACATGACACGCATCTCATGATTATCATGTTTGCACCAGTCACATACGTTGGTCATCCATTCACGTACCACAATATAAATTCGATATATGAGACTCAAGCGAAACGTCCACGAGCGCATCATGAGCGTGGCATGTAGTTATGTTGTTACATGACACGCATCTCATGAATTTCATGTTAATGTCGGTCACTTGCGTTCAGCATGTAGTCATGTCATACCATACCAGCTTTTCAACATGCCATGTGAACGAAATCACCGCAAGAGCTCCAGAACCATGATATTCAATCATGACATTAATGACATAGTGGTCATGATTTTCATTTTACGACTAGTCAAATATGTTCTTCATACCGTCTTGTTATGCCATACCAAGTTTGGGATCGATACCATTATGGAAACAACCAGGAGAGCTAGAAGTAGTAGGTGGATAGATAGATAGATAGATAGATAGATAGATAGATAGATAGATACGGTCAAAGCCACCGAAGTTCGCTTAGAAATGCTTCGCTTTTAATAACATGGTACTAGATGTAACAAAGTACACGAAACGAAACAAAAGCAGCATATTTACTTGTTTATGTTTTGTTCGTCTGACACTATTCCTTAGAATAGACCGTGTCTATGACTTCCGCAAGCCTTGGTGAATGAAATATAAATACATACAATCGTGGCCAAGATTGATGGTTTCCACAGAAATGTGGACACAACACTTCCTTGGCACCGCAGCCACTCGCAATCTGGGCGCTCACCAACGAACATGAGCTCAACCAGAAGCAACACGCACCACAACTTTGAAGAGCCTGACGACACACAAGAACGATGCAACATTCGTTGTTTCTCGGCGAAGTGCAGTAATGCTGCAGGGACTGCGACGCTGATGCGAACGCGCCACCGAATGCCGGCGTCGGTTGCGTTGTGTGCCACCACAGCGCACAAAGCAACCAGCGTCGTCCGCCCGTTGATATATGCAGTAGAGCTTCCAGGCCTTGACGAAGTTTCTTCAGGTGGCGGTGGCTCAACGCGCCAAACTCACACACATACTAACGCACACGCACTGATTGACTATACTGCAATGCCCGCGCTATCCAGGAAGGACGCCGCCGGCGCGCGGTCGCCTTGCGCACATGACATGAAAAGGCGCAGTGGCGCCGCGAGAAATCCTAGTGGTCATCCGTGTCGTTTGGGACCGCCGAGACTGCAGCCACGGCCTGCCAGTCGCGCCACTAGATGATATTCTAGTTCACTATAGAAGAAAGGCATGGAGAGCAGCACGCGGTGGTCTGTTGGCGGTTTACGGACCCTTTATAATGACATATCAAACTTCCTCTTTCGTGCTTCGCTTATCGTCAATTCCCACTGTACGTGGAATCTGCCAATTTTTAATGGCGAAGCTCCTTATATCGGCCCCCATTCGTCCCTCGTAGTCGTAGTAGTAGTAAGTAAGCAATCTTACACTTTGATCTCCAAGGTGGTGCCGGTGGGAGATTTCCTTCTGTGCGTTGTTGAACAATAAAAAAATGGCAGCATGTCCACGGAGTGAATGATGGAGATTGGGGCGAAGCATTTGTCCATCCATTCGTTCTTGCTTCCGTCTGTCCATGTGTCCATCTGTGTGACCGTCCATGCGCCCATCCGCCCATCCGCGCGTGCGTCTGTTCTAGCGTGCGTTCCTGCGTTAGTCCATGTATTCGCCGCTTCGTCCGTTCATGCGTCCATCCATGCATCTCTGTGTGTGTGTACGTTCGTCCATCTATTCAACACTACAAGTATCACCATCTCGCGTCTTTTCATCCTATATTCCCTATATAGAAGCACCATCATCCAGCGGACATTCCAAGGACTAAACGAGAGGTGGCACACACGCACTTTCTTACGGCTTGCGCTTTGAGTCAACTTCCCACCTTTAACCACCTCGAGTTCATGGTTCATTGTATTCATGGCACTGCGGCCCAACACTCGCTAAACCTTTCTAAAACCAAGGAGGTTACGCCCAGAGAGTATAACGTAGCAACCTTTTCCTGGCAGATAGAGCTTAATGTACATGCCAATGGCTGCATGGGAAATGAGAGACAGCAGAACTCGGCTTTTACTTTCTTACGGCTTGCACTCCGTACCTAGTTCCTACCTTTAACTGCCTCGAGTTCATTCATGGTATATACTAGTTCATTGTATTCAAAACACTGCGGCTCAACGCTCGCTAAACTTCCTAAATCCATGGAGGTTACACCCAGCTAGTATAACGTAGCAACCCTTTCTTGTCAGATAGTGCTCAATGTACATGCCAATGGCTGCTAATGGGGATTGCAGCGTGCGCGTTAACTAAAAGCCGAATGCTCCTGTCTCTCATTCCCCCTTAGCAGCCATTGGCACGTACATGAGCATTATCTTCTATTGTTCAACAACGCACAGAAGAAATCTCTCACCGGAACCACCCTGGAGGTAAAAATGTCATACTTGTTACACACTACAACGGCTATGAGGGACGAACGGGTGGTGTTATAAATGCTTCGCCCCTAAAATTCGCAGCGTGCGGGGGTCGCCGAGTAGCGAGAGCATGCGACGGACGCGAATCACATCGGCTCCGGCTCAGGTTCAATTTCAAGAAGAATTTCTTCCTGGCGACCTGTTGCAACGGTAGGAACTTGTTTCTAGCATCACCACTGTCAAGCCTATACCGAATTTCAACCTGTGAGTGCGCTTTTAAACGTTTTAACGCTTTCGAAAGTTCTTGAAGAGGTCCACCTCGCTAACCCTAACAAGCCGAAGACGCGGCTTGGACAGAACGCCGCCCCGCTTTACAGCGGATGGTGAGCGTCTCTGGGAGCGTCGCAGCCGACGAGAAGCACTCATTGCCCTCTCGCTCCACGGACCACATGATGGATACGCAGACCAGTCAAGACGCTGATACGCAGGTGAGCGATGAGCACAACGCAAATCCATGGATCACTGTTACCAAGAGAGTGAACAAACGCCGACAGCTGCAACCCCATACCGTACCGACTCAACAGCTGCCCAGCCCGCCGTCTGAGTCCGCTCTACGCCAGAGCCGGCCTAAGACGCGTCTACCAAGACTCCCACCACTCCCTGCCGAGGACTTCAAGCTAGCAATCCGTCCCCATGGTGGATTAAATCTCAGCAAGGTTAGCCCCAAGACATTACTTCTCGCCGTAGTTCATGCCGCAAATATACGCAGTGAGAAGCCTGATATCAAGCTTCGAGTTGACGAAAATCAAAATGTGCTAACAATAAGCACCTCATCTGAACACATCGCCATGGCACTTGGACAAATCACCAAAATTACAGTGCACGCAGCAACCTACGACATAACCTCTTATGGTATTGCGCCTGATAATTCGTGCAAAGGGGTGGTCAACGGAATAGGCCATGAAATCACACCAGACGAATTCCTGACAGAAGTTGAAGTACCGGGCTACGAGGTCCTTACGTGCAGACGCCTCGGCAACTCCGGAGCAATGGTGCTCACATTTTGTGGCAAGTGAGTCCCTTCCTTCGTGAACGCGTACGGACAAGCTCTCCGCTGCTACCTCTACAAACGGACTATTCCCCACTGTAGAAAGTGAAAAAAAAACTGGACACCGCGAGGATGTGTGCCCACAGCCTCCTGACACACCGAAATGTCGAGTGTGCGGGGATTCACTATCACCCAACATTCACGAGTGCCGCCCTTCTTGCATGCTTTGTGGTGGCGACCACCCGACGGCTGCCAAACCATGCCCAAAGCGGTTTTTGCCACCTGTCGACCGACGCAAACCACCCGGTCAGCTACTCCCACCAAGAAGGCCCAGTCACCATCTCCCAGCCCCGGACGGCAGAGCAGTGCGTCCGGGAGTGCAGCCAGGCAAAGGAGCCATTCCAGGGATAAGTCGGGGCCCAAGCGAGGAAACTCGTCATCGCGGAGTGGTTTCGCTGGCCAGCCGGGATCTCAAGGCTGGCACACGGACGGGACAACGCATCATCAAGGCCAGCAAAGCGGTTCCCACAAGAAAGCACAAACGGTAAGCTGGGCAGGGCAGTTCCCTCCTCTCCCTCCCTCTCCACACCAGTCCCACTCCCTCACACAAACATCAACGCAGGAAAGAACACCACAACCAATGCCACCTAGACTACCACAACCCATGTCAGTAAACACTCAGCTTCACCCTGATATGTCGTCAACTACGGCACGATCCGACTATTGCACACGAGAGGCGTTGAACGAAATGGCTACTTCTTTAAGGAACGAATTCGCAGCTATGATGCAGGTAGAAATGCAGAAAATGAAGGATAGCATTATGGCTGAACTAACAGCTCCATTCTAACAATTGATCCAGCAGGCCCTGCAACCTGCTATCCAGCAGATTGTAACGGATGTTAAACAGCAGATATCGGCTGCACTTGGCCAACTTGATATTTCGCCATCTGCACCAAAACGCACCACGTCTCCGACACGTGAAACACAGCGACCGCATCCTTACATACGCCCCTCCCGTTTCCTATCACCGTCCCGAAAAACCGTCCCAACAGCCGCAGCTGCTGCAGTCCCGCTTCCCACCACCCTCCACCAAGATTTAGCACAGTCCGAAATGCCTCCGTGTACTACCGAGGCCCCGCTATTGCATGATCATGGTGAGAAACCGTAGGTCAACGCGTGACACCCCTCAACTCCTACGTGTGTGGGAGTGGAATTGCAGGGGGTATCGTAGGAAACGCGAAGCTCTAATGCAATTCATTGCAACGCAGCAGATTACTCCCGATGTCATAGCGTTACAAGAAGTACAATGCACCCCTACGCTTCCGGGTTACACCACATACACGGACGTAACGAACAATACACCACATCGAACAGCTACATTAGTTTCTAAGCATGTCACTGTCATAGAACACACCCTTCAAAGAACCTCCATCTCACACGTACTCCTCGAATTAGTCCCGTGCTCTCGTTCCAGTAGCAGCCTGTACGTGCTTAACGTTTACAGTGCACCTAACGCCAGGAACGATGACTTCGGTAATCTATTCGCACAAATATGCAAGTTGGGTAAACAAATAGTTATTGTAGGAGATTTCAATGCCCCCCATCCGGCTTGGGGCTACGCAACAGAAACGCCTAAAAGCCGACGACTCGCACAGGTTCTCGCGATTCATCGCATGACCCTACTGACAGAACCTGATCAACCCACTCGCCTAGGTAATAGTGTGAGCAGGGACACATGCCCCGACCTCACGATAGTCAAGGGCGTTAGTCACCATTCCTGGTGCAACCTCATGGTGAATCTAGGCAGTGATCACCATATATTAACTACAGAGCTCCAAGTAGCAGCCACGCGTGCCCCAGAGCGTATCATAACACTAACGAATTGGGATGCATTTAGGCGTATTCGTACAACTACCCATCAGGACTCTCCTTCCCTAGAGGCTTGGATATTAAAACTTCACTCCGATTTTCAAAGAGCTACCAAACTCATCGCTGCGACGACAGAAACGCCGGATGTGGACCGGCATCTGCTACATCTCTGGGATGCCCACAGAGGCTTGACACGGCGGTGGCGGCGACAGAAACATAACCGAAAACTTCGTCTCCGAATCGCCAAACTAGCTACTGAGGCACAGGACTATGCGAACATCCTCACTAGCAATAATTGGCATAACTTCTGTGATCGACTCAACGGCTCACTAAGTACACCTCGAACGTGGCGTATACTCCGTGCTCTTTTAAATCCCACGCAGACAAAATCACACACTGCTAACGCAATCCGCACCATCCTCCACAAACCAGGGCTCGACGATAACACTCTGCTGCACACCTTAAGCAACACTATGTGTCCACGGCCCCCGTCCCGCCTACCGTGATTATCCACACGTACACGATACGCCTCTAGATGAGGACATTACAGAAGCAGAGGTTAGGGCAGCTTTGCAAAGCATTAAGCGCAACACAGCACCCGGTACAGACGGGATTACGTACACACTTCTGCGTAATTTAGATGACCAGTCCATCGAATATTAACCGCTTTTTACAACGAACAATGAAAAAAACAGCACGCTACCACAGGAGTGGC
>WOVY01004799.1:0-27853 GCA_013436015.1 Rhipicephalus annulatus | reverse complement strand
AAAAAAAGCGCCAATAACGAGAGACAACAAAGAACGAGACAGACAGCGGCACTGACTTACAACAATATTTATTTGCTAGAACCGCACAATATATACTTGGGCAGTATCTAACAAAAAAGAGAAAAATACAAAACAAAGAAAACAGAATTCACCTAACAACCGCGTTATCATCATCATAACGCACCATGAACAACACGTGTGCTAACGTTCTGAAGAAAATCTATTCTTTTGTGATAGCGTAATCGAAGGCCTGCTGACACATGCACTGCTCAGCCTTTCTATTTCTGCAGCCTCATAAATTTCAGTGCATGTGTTCAGGGCAGTGCATGTGTCAGCAGGCCTTCGATTGCGCTATCACAAAAAGAAATAGATTTTCTTCAGAACGTTAGCACATGTTGTTCATGGTGAGTTATGACGATGATTACGCGGTTGTTAGGTGAATTCTGTTTTCTTTGTTTTGTATTTTCTCTTTTTGTCAGATACGGCCCAAGTATATATTGTGCGGATCTAGCAAACAAATCTTGTTGTAAGTCGGCGCCGCTGTCTGTCTGCTTCTTTTCTTGTCCCTCGTTATTGGCGCTATTTTTTAATGTGAATCATGTCGTACCAACTCGCCCAAGCAAGCACGTTAGTTTTTTGTACTTCCTTTTTAGACATACAGAAAGAAGCCAAGTGGAGCTGTTCATGAACCATGCATACAGTTTCATAATGGGCTTTCAGCACTTTTAACAATTATGTTTCTGAATACATCTGCCAAGTTGTGTTCAAAGAGGCGTTTAGTAGTGTATTTCATTGTCAATTTGGCATGCTGCAGCAGGTAGGACTCGCACATCTGCAAGATAACGCAGCACAGTGCATACACACGAACTACCCCCCCCCCCCCATGCACTCTGGATTTGTGACTTAACTGTACATTGTTTACTTGACCTTGCAACGCAGTTTATGCCAAAATGACATGAAAGCTTTGCCAGCTATGCAGGTAGCGTTCTCAGTATATGATGGCAATGAGTGCTCAAAGTTCAACCAGTTCACTGGTCACATATTTTCTTGTAAACATTTGTAGATAGGAGGCCGGGGTTCTTGGAAGCTGATACATGGTAACGAATGGATCGCGACTACAAAAGTTTCCTGTTTTCTCATCTTTGTACGCGAGGTGGCATAGTCCAATTGTTCAGGCAGCAGCTATGTCTTGCCACTCAGCAGCGTTCAACATGCTCTGTGTCAGAAACACGTTGCACGGAAAACTTAAACAACATCCTCTTTACGTTCTTTAAGTTTCGGTGACCGTTTTTTATTTGTTTTACCCATGGAAGTGGCGCCAAAACTTTTGCTTTTATACTTCAATGACCTCACTCAAATCTTCAGTGCTTTTCAGCATACCTTGGGATATACGTTCACAGACCGCATGATCGTAGGAAGGTCTTCTACAAAGTACACTGGGGTATTGCAACGCCACTCCTATTGGAAAATGGGCAGAAAGACTTCAGAGGTTTAAAGACTGCAAAGGTGGGATGCTGCTGTTGCCATTCGTGCAGCTTGTTCAAAGACTGAGTTTAACTGCTGGACAACAAGGCATAGCTTCTATATAAACAGAGCTTGAAGCGGATTGAAGACAGATCGGGGGGGGGTGGACTTGTAATATTAGTTTATCTGTTGTGAGCCATTAACTTCCAAAAAACAACATGTTCACAAGGATGTATATTGCTAAAGAACTGGTCAACCTTCACTGACTTGTTGCCAACATATGCTGCAACTGCCACCTGCATAGGTGGGAACACTTTTATGCAACTGTATTAATTGCAACTTCAAATAAACTTTTTACACTCATTAATTCACACGTAGTTTGGAACATCTTTGCATGTAGAGATTGGCTCAACAAAAAAAATCGGCAAAATGGGGAAAGGGAGGATGTCATCTGAACTCAGAACGGGTAAATATTAGGCCTTGTTGGTGTAACATTTTCATGAAGTTCAGCGTAGCACTTCAAATCAAAATGATGGGACAGGCTTGTGTATGTTCGGCCTGTCCCATCTACGTCATTTCAGTGCTACGATTAGCTCTATAAACATGGCATGTGCTCTCTGGACCTTTTTTTGCTGCACACTTCATTCTTATGTTCTTTGTGTAGAGTTTTGTTCAACTGAACTCCTGTTCAATTTGGTGTTGTGTACATAACAAACAGGTAATTTAGGGAGAGCTAGCCATGAATGACTGCATTCATTCCGCAAAACCATGCTACCTGTGCAAAACATATAGTACGTTGTAATCATTCTAAGAACCCTGTATTCACATGCAGATGAAGGTGAGTCCAGACACTAAATTAACAGCGTGTCCAGCCAACAAAACTCCCCGTTAACAACACAAATAACTCACATTCACAGGCACGCACAACATAAATGAAATTTTACATTGCTATATTTTGCAAGCATGCTGCATGGTACAGCTCTGGTGCGGCATACTGTTGTGCGGAACAATACAGCAGACTTTTGTGCTGAGCAATACAGCAGGCTGTTGTGTGAAACAATACAAACATTTTTGTATTAGTAGCAATAACGTATAGAATACGTAAGAACGCTTTGTTTGAAGAAAAATTGTTGTTTTTGATCACGGAATAAGATCTGCAGCAATAATAGAGTGACGGGTTGTTCTGTGGTAGCTGTGCAGAAGCATGACTTCCGTGAAGAGGCTACGCCTTAAGGAGATAGTTGTTTTCTTGCTCATAAAATTGCTCGGCACCGCTATACTTTCAGCATTCGCCATGAAGGATGGTTCTCATTTTTTACAGGGTACTGCTAGCAGTCGAGTCTAACACCCAAGCCTATCCGAGGTATATGGGAACATCTTGTGTCCATTTGGATGAACCCCTCGCCATGAGCGATGTGCGACGTGCCCTGCACGAACTAAATGGCTGATCGGCACCAGGTCCAGATAGGGTCACCAACAAAGCGCTTCGGAACTTGGAAAAAGACTCTGTTAAATTTCTTACTGATGAGATTAATAGGATTTGGAAGGGAGGGTGACATCCCAGAGCAATGGAAGTTGGCCAAATGATCCTTATTCCCAAGCACAGTCAAGCACCAAGTTTGGATAATCTGCGCCCCATCTCTCACGTAATGCGTGGAAAAGATGGCAGAACACGTTATTCAGAACCGAATGACGGATTACATAGAGCACAATGATCTATTTCCTCATTACATTATTGACTTTAGGCCAGGCCTATCTATGCAGGGTGCGATGAAAATCATTAAGACTCAAATTTTAGATAATCATCATGTGCCGGTGGGTCGTCGTGAAATGAGACGTACGTTGCGGTACCTGGACGCCATCTAGCAAACTGGACTAAACATAAACGTGGTGGCAACACGACCGTGAGGGCAGGTATAGCTGGAAGCTTTAACTGTAACGAACCGGAATAACAGTATATCAGGGCAGAATGCATGCTCAGAAAGTCGTGGCCGAGGATTAGGTCAGGAGGGCGCTCGTCCAGAACAGCAAAGAGAACTGAGGTCTTGTGGTCATCGAAGCTCACACGCGCAGAACATATTCTGAGGACGGTAGGCCTACGGCCATTGGCTACATGAACAACAGGTGATGAGCGGGGTGCAACGACTTTACAAAGACGTCGAGAAAGTTGGGCACTCATGACTGATAACTGGGCACCTGTGTCGATGAGCGTTGGAACAGGCACGACATCTACTTAAACGTCTGAAAGGTTTTGCCGAGTTGCCAGAGTTAACAGCGGATTTCCGGGTCGTTAGGTCAATGCAGCATCATCTCCGGGAACTGCACTGGTCGATTTTCTGCGGAGGGACGGTGTGGGAAAGGCAAAGGGGAGCGATGGGGCATAGGTGACTGAGAGCGTCGCTGGGCCGGGGGCGACGGCAAGCGGTCTTAACGTGAGGTCGATGTTCGGGCGGTGGGTCCTCATGGCTGTAAAAAGGGAGGATATGGTGTCGTCCGGACAGTATGATGAACGAGGGGACAGTGGCCGACGATAGCGACAATAGCAGGAAATGTGACTTACGCCGTTGCAGATGAAACATATCGGCCTGTCATCAAGCGTGCGCCTCTTGTTCGGGTCACGCTACCTGGAATATTTCTGTTGTGGCCGGTATCAGAAAGCAGGGCTGACCACGGGACGACTGCATACTGGCTGGATGCCCGCATTTGCCAGTTTTTCGCACACGACGGCCTAGATTAGTGACCCTGTCGGGCGGACTTTTTCGTAAGAACGAGCCTGGGGAGCAGATGAAGTTGCTGCCTCAATCTCTCGGCGCACAAGAAGTAGGAAGTTTTGGCACTGGGTGGCGGCTGAATCTGGACGTTTTCGCACGACGACGTGGTGTAGCAGTGTTGGGGAGCCGAGGAAAATGGCTGCGTCACTTGTCGGCTCTTTGCTTCTTCGAACCGTCGACACTCCCTGATGACGTCGTCAGTGATGGAGCAGTCTTTATACGCAAGCAAGTGGAAGGCGTCGTCAGCGATGCCTTTCAGAATGTGGCTGACTTTGTCGGCTTCGGGCATTTGGCTATCAACTTGCCGGCACAAGGCTAAGACATCTTGCGTGTACACCATGTCGGGCTCCGTTGAGGTTTGCGCCCAGCACAGGAGTTCTTTCTGGGTGGCTCATTAGCATGCAATGGGCTTTTCCGAAAAGGTTTTTCATTTTTTCGTTTGCATACGTCCTAGCTGGTCAGCTTCTCCTAGTGCGTGTCAAACCACACACTGGCCGTACCCACGAGGTAGTAGCTGACATTTGCGTGTATCGAAGTTTGATCCCGGTGATTGGTATTGCTAGCGCGCCCGTAGTCGGCCAGCCACTTCTCCACGTGCACGTTATCAGATCCGCCGAAGAGGCCATGGTCTCGGAGGTGGGTCACAACAACGGGGATCGGCGAATTCGGCACAGCGGGGGCTGCATTGACGGCCCCGCACCTCCACCAATGTTGTTACGGGGGGGGGGGGTGACAGAATACGGGCATATTCACAATATTTACAGTCCGCTATAGTGTGGCCAAAAACAACCAAGATGACGAGAGCAGGCACCACCTAGTCATTTACTTCTTTGTCCTCTGGAGACAATATATGTACGATGTATACATATTGTAGGCATTCATTAAGCACATCATCTATCTTTACACATATTCATCATCATGATTGGTCGTCATCTTCTTCTGCTGTGGGGACTTGGCTTGTCTGAGTTCTGTGCCTTGGGCGTGGTCGCTTCATCGTGTCTTCTGGGCCTAATAAAGGTTGCCTTCACCGTTACATCACAAGTGGTGGAGCGTGCTCTACGATCTTCCGTCCTCTCCCAGCCCGATCTGCCTCCTGGAGCTGCGCTCAGGTCGTCGTTTGTACCAGGTGTCCGGTAACATGCCTCAGGACGAGCCAACCGGCGCTTCTGCGTCTACCTCCACGGCCCCGGCTACCACGGCCTATCCATCGTGGATTATCACCGCACACCAGCGTGAGCCGCCCACGTTCGCCGGACTTCGAGGTGAAGATGTGGAAGATTGGTTGGACCAGTTCAATCGAGCGAGTTCCACTAACAACTGGGATGATCCTACCAAGCTTCGCCGTGTTTCTTTCTACCTCACTGGCGTAGCGTAACATGGTTTTTCAATCATGAAACGGACATTACGGACTGGACACGTTTCAAGCAACAGCTTCGCCAAATTTTCGGCACCCCGGCGGTTCGTTCAGCTCTCGCGAAGAAGACACTGAATTCTCGCAAGCAACAATGCGGTGAGTCCTACACATCGTACATAGAGGATGTGCTTGCTCTCTGTCACCGTTTCAGCACGTCCATGTCTGAATCGGAGAGAGTTCGTCATCTACTGAAAGGGATAGGCACGGTCGCGTTCAATGCCTTGGTCATTCAAAACCCGACTACGGTCGCTGACGTTGTTGCCACGTGCCAACGCCTGGAGGAACTTGAATCTCAACGGTTACCGCCGGACAGCTCTGAAAACACTACCACGACTGATGCCTCATTGCGTGCCATGATCCGGGCGCTTATACGGGAAGAGCTGCAATCTTTCGGCCTCTCAATGACACCGAGTCCACCTCCCCCCTCCAACAATGTTTTGCGGGATGTTATCAAAGAGGAGTTGGCGTCCATGACCAGGCCAGCGTTTGTAGACTCTCCAGTACCTCGACTCCAGCCGACGTACGCACAAGTCCTCGCTGGCTCACCACCCGTGGTACAACCGATGCCCGCACACTCGACGCCTGTCCCGCTGGTTTCGTTAACTCCGAGTGTGACTAGCCAGCCCTTTCACCCACCGTATCGGCCGCATCGTCCGATCTGTTATTACTGCGGCTATCGGGGCCACATTGCACGCGTCTGTCGGAAGCGTCAGCAGGACGAGCGTCATGGACTCGACACCTACGGACGGGATGATGGGACAAACTGGTACGCTTTCCAACGTCGTCCTTATGATCCGCCGCTACGCCGCTCACCGTCTCCAACTTCGACATCTGAGCCGACCAGTTCCTACCGCTCTACTAGACGCCGCTCACCCTCACCCCTCCGCCGTTCCACGTCTCCATTGCGACCTGTTTCGCAATTCAACAACCAACGCCCGGAAAACTAACCTCTGCAGCTTTTGGAGGAAAAGCTGCATCGAACGAAAAGACAGAAATTCCTCCAGTGCGTCCACATAATACGATAGCTGTTTTAATAGAAGGTGTGTACGTGGACGCTTTAATAGACACTGGTGCCTCTTTGTCTGTGATTGATCGTTCTTTGTGCTCACGTCTACGGAAAGTCACCACCCCTTATGATGGACCTACACTGCACGCTGCTCAAGGGGACGCCATTAGACCTGCCGCTATGTGCACCGCTCGTGTTTTTATAGCTGGTATTCTTCATTTTGTACAATTTGCTGTGCTGAATTCGTGTGCCCACCAGATTATATTAGGCTGGGATTTTCTGTCTACGGCGAACGCTTCCATCTGCTGTAAAGAAAATGTTGTTCATATGATGGAAACTGACTATGCCCTGTATGCGGATGACAAACCCGTTCGCTTGCTCGCTGCTGAAGAGACCGAGCTACCACCTGGTCATCAGCGCATAGTCGCCATCACTTCTAATGTGATCGACTCTGGTGACGTGTTTGTCCAACCATCTGCACGCTGTCTCGCAAGAGGTATAGCCTTTGCTTCAGGTCTAGCGCGATTCCACAGTGGCTTCGGACTTCTCTACGCTACGAACCAGACTTCTGAGAAAATTCTCATTCCTAAAGGCACCACAATGGCTTGCGTTTCTGAATCTCAACCTGTCTCTGTTGTCTCTCTTATGCCAGCGTGTTCTAACCTTCCTTCTATTGGACGTTCATCAAGCGTTTCTGTTCTTGCTGCGACTATTAGTCCAGAACTGACCTCTTCACAGACAGATGAGTTGCTTGCCCTGCTACAAAAGCATAGGAGATTGTTTGATGCCCATTCCTCATCTCTGGGACAGACGTCCATTATTAAGCATCATATCCAGACCGACGGCACTTCCATCGTACGCCGTCGACCATATCGCGTCTCTTCATCCGAGCGTGAAATCATTGAACAAAATGTAGCCGATATGCTGCAACGGAACATTATACGTCCCTCCGCGAGTCCTTGGTCATCCCCTGTTGTTTTAGTAAGGAAAAAAGATGGCTCCGTGCGGTTTTGCGTTGACTACAGAGCACTTAATAAGATTACCCACAAGGATGTTTACCCCATGCCGCGCATAGACGATGCTTTGGATTCACTACAAGGTGCTGAGTACTTTTCAAGCCTAGACCTGCGTTCAGGCTACTGGCAAATACCCATGCACGAGGATGACAAAGAAAAGACAGCGTTTTCAACACCAGATGGGCTGTATGAATTCAACGTCATGTTATTCGGCCTTTGCAATGCTCCAGCAACATTCGAGCGGATGATCGACACAGTTTTACGAGGCTTGAAGTGGAAGACTTGCTTGTTGCTATTTAGACGATATCGTTATTTTCTCGTCAACCTTCCCTCAGCACTTGCAACGACTGGACGAAGTTCTTACGTGCCTTGAAAACGCAGGCCTTCAGCTGAACACCAAGAAGTGCCGTTTTGCGAGCAAGACGATTAAAGTGTTAGGCCACATCGTAAGCAAGGACGGTATTCGTCCCGATCCTGACAAGATTTCCGCTGTCCATCACTTCCCGCGTCCTGAAAAAGCCAAAGATTTGCGCAGTTTCCTCGGCCTCGCTTCTTATTTTCGCCGATTCATTCGAGACTTCGCCTCAATAGCTTCACCATTGCACAAGTTGCTCGGATCAGGCGTCACCTTTGTGTGGTCTCCTGAATGTGAAGCGGCGTTTGCCCAACTGAAGTGTGCACTCACATCCGAACCAGTCCTCTGCCATTTCGACGAAACCGCGCCTACGCTCCTGCATACAGACGCTAGTGGTCGAGGCATTGGTGGAATTCTCCTACAGCGAGACAAATC
This sequence comes from Rhipicephalus annulatus, assembly GCA_013436015.1. Lineage (NCBI taxonomy): Eukaryota > Metazoa > Arthropoda > Arachnida > Ixodida > Ixodidae > Rhipicephalus > Rhipicephalus annulatus. The sequence goes on along the minus strand of WOVY01004799.1, from coordinate 19,392 downwards.
TTCACGTGAGAAAGTCGTCGCATACGCGAGCCGTGCACTGACCCCTGCTGAAAAGAATTATACCATCACCGAACAGGAGTGCCTAGCGGTCGTATGGTCGATACAAAAGTTTCGACCTTATCTCCACGGCCGCCACTTTACTGTGGTTACGGACCATCACGCCTTGTGCTGGCTCTCGACAATCAAGAACTTGTCCGGCCGCCTTGGTCGCTGGATTCTTCGGTTACAAGAATACGACTTCACCATCACATACAAGTCGGGAAACAAGCATCAAGACGCCGACGCCCTTTCGCGTTGCCCGCTCTCTTCGGACCCGCTTAACAAACCCGCCACTGCCGCACACGAGAAGCTTTCGGCCGTCTCTTCCCTACATGTTTCGTCATTAACTACTTTGGACCCAACTTCTCCAAGCGAGTGTGGTTTGTTCTTATCTCACCAACGTGCTGACCCTTACTGTCGCCGCATCATGGACCGTCTTGACGGGACTTGCCGGCCCCCTAACGCCCGTCTTCGCCGACAGCTCACGCAATTCAAGCTCAACAACCATGTTCTGTACCGTCATATCTACCACCCTGATGGTCAACGCTGGGTGCCCGTTCTACCTCGCTCTCTTCGGGCTCAAGTCCTCAAGACATATCACGACGACATGTCTGCTGGACACATGGGCTTCCAGAAAACGTATGACCGCATAAGATGTCACTACTACTGGCTGGGCTTGTCCACCTGTGTCGCGAAGTACGTTGCCTCATGCGCCCTTTGTCAGCGTCGCAAGCTACCTACATCAACTCGAAGTGGACAATTACAACAGCTCCCGTGTCCCCTGCAACCATTCGAGGTAGTTGGCATTGACCTGTATGGTCCGCTTCCTATGACTGTCACGGGCAATCGTTGGATAGTTACAGCTGTCGACCACCTGACCCGCTACACCGAAACAGCTCCCGTGCCTTCTGCGTCAGCTTGGGAAGTGGCCGACTTCATCCTTCGAGCGATAATCCTTCGACACGGAGCTCCTCGTGTAATCCTGAGTGACCGTGGAAGAGTATTTCTTTCAGCACTCGTCGAAGAAGTGCTCAAGGCAGCCCGCACTACACACAAAACAAGCTCCAGTTACCATCCTCAGACGAACGGCCTGACTGAGCGCTTCCATCGTACACTGTCAGATATGATTGCGATGTATATCAAACCCGACCACAGAAACTGGGACACCATTTTGCCATTTGTCACTTTTGCCTATAATACCTCTGTACAGCGCACAACCGGTTACTCGCCGTTCTACCTCGTCCACGGTCGCTTCCCCTCTTCTTTCCTCGATGTTTCGTTCTTCTCTGCGCCTGTCAAACCATGTTCATCTTCAAGTGAAGAATACGTGTCTCGTCTACTTCATTGCCGCCAGCTGGCTCGCGTCAACACTGAAGCCAAGCAACAGGATCGCAAGCTTGAATATGATGCCTCTCATCGTGCGGTGTCTTTCAGCCCTGGCGACGAAGTCCTCCTTCTTACACCCATTCGCACTCCCGGACTGTGCGAGAAGTTTCAATTCCGTTTTATTGGCCCCTACACTGTCTTGGAGCAAACGTCTCCTGTGAATTATCGCGTGGCACCCGTTCTTCTTCCGACGGACCGCCGCTACAGGGCAGCAGAAATAGTCCACGTATCCCGAATGAAGCCTTTCATACGGCGTTCATCTTCGCTTTAAAATGCGGCCAGGAACTGCGGTCAGGATGACCGCTTTCACGTGGGGGGGAAAGTTAGTGTAGGCATTCATTAAGCACATCATCTATCTTTACACATATTCATCATCATGATTGGTCGTCATCTTCTTCTGCTGTGGGGACTTGGCTTGTCTGAGTTCTGTGCCTTGGGCGTGGTCGCTTCATCGTGTCTTCTGGGCCTAATAAAGGTTGCCTTCACCGTTGCATCACAATATGTACAGTACTCACGGATTGAAATAGGACACTCGGAATGCGTGGCCACAGGCACAGATTGCGCAGCTCGTGGAACTAAGGCGTTGCATTGGGGTATAGATCGAGGGAGAGAACATCTGAGAAGCTGGATTGCTGCTTCCGGTCGCCAATGAGTCGGCCTGTAGTTAACCATGTGTGCACTGCCATCATGGCGCTGCTAGGGTAGCACGTTTTCTCATGCTTACCAAAATGGCTCGCCGGTGCACACCGCGAGTAGACGACACTCTCGTTCTGCGCCTTTCGGTTACACAGCACGCATGCTCAGTAAGTAAGAAACATGATTCGGCTAAAAGATGTCGCCTTACATGCGTTCGCCGACATAATAAAAATAAACATGTGCACAAAATTGTAGTGACCTAGTTTTGTGTCGCGCGCTCGATGCGGGTGAATGTCACCACGAAAAAAAAGTTAGAATTTCCAGCAAGACGTAAGGAGTTTCTCCTAAATAACCCGTAATTTTTGGTGATGGTATAGTGATTTTATGCATCCCACTGGCTTCAATTTTAATGGTAATAGCTAATGCGTTTGTAGAGTACACCGTTCGCAGACTATGACAAAGTAGAATGAGTAAATTATGCCCAGCATGCTGCAAAACTCGCGTAATCTTTAACAGATGAGAGATGAACGCATATCAGATTCCGACAATAACGAGAAGAAGAACTGAATAATTATCCGTAACTCAAATATCGTGTATCTAGTGTAAATACAATTGTTCGAAATAAATGAACATAGCTTTAAAAGGGCATGAAAGTGGGTTGCGCAGCATGTTTTGGCACATGTGCAACTCTCGGGAGTTTTATTACGCGATATGCATGGTGATTTACATCACGATGTCGCTGAGAATAAGCACTGTATTCCACCTTCGTGAGTCATGCGGTTTTCAAGGCGACAAAGCAGTACTATTCGCGAACATCGAGTGCCCTCACGCTCTCCCCTGCATTGAACTGCTTGTCCTCAGACGCCGCTTCCGTTTTTGCATGAATAAATGAGGTGTTCAGAAAATTATGGAACGCATAACAAAATATTCAAAAGAACGAAAGAGACGGGACGGGCGCTTGTGAATGCCCTGTCAATGTATTGTTTTGCGGTAAAAAAGTTTACATCTCGACGAATTTTAGGTTTTCGTAGTGACAACACATGCTATCAGCTTTTATATCATTTATTCCCATGTCATACCTCGAAAGCTTTCCGAGTGGATCCCAAGTAGGAAGGGGGCAGGAACACACCACTTCAAACTGTAATGCTGTCAGATTTTTTGTGACCCCGTGAGAACTTGGAGCTTTTAAACATTTTGCCAGCACGCCTGCAGTTCAGAACTCCGTATGGAGACAGCGTAGCAGCACCCGTTTTTTTCTTTAGTATTTTTCTTTTTTTCTTATTCAAACTCTTTTCTATTTATAGTCAGGTATGAAACGCGGAAGCAATTTCGACGGTTCCTCATGTGCCATTGTGTTCGTCCACTTTATTCTTCGAAAAGCTTGAGGACACAAGCTTTTCCCAAGCTCAAGTTACGCATACCTGAGCTCTTTGTATGCCCTAAAGAATGCAGACATGCTACAAAACGCAGCAATGAGCTCTACTCTCCGGGTTTAGGACGTGCAGCACAGATATCTGTATTATTTCAAAGGTGAGCATTCGGCAGATGTCTGCTTGTTGGGATAACAGAAAAATGAGAAAAACAGATAACGCCTGCCAATATTTATATTAAGAAACCCAATGTTTTGAAACCTGATCGTCTTTTTTCTTCAGGAGTGACAATGCCCGAGATTTTTGCCACGACTCGTTGCAAGCCCTGGAAGTAGAGGGAGGTTAGTGTCTTCAGTGGCGTGCTTGTTGTCTCGCACTTTACGCTGGCTGAGGCACGATTCAAAGGGGAGCCGCAGGCGAAGGTTTCTTTCTATTTAAAAATCAGTAGTATAGTGTACTACACTATATCAGTAGATCACCGCGCTGTTGGTACTGGTATGGTGGCCAACCCACTTACAATGTTCTGCCTCTGCGCTCCGTTCGCTGTTCATTTGACCGAAGTCCTTCCTGCGCTGCCACATTTTTTTTCTGGAAGTTCTTGGTTTGGCCGGCGCACGCAATCCTGCACACGACGTGCAAGGCCTTTGGACCAGCGGATGAAACTGCTAATGGTGGTGGAAGGCAACGTCGACTCCTGCCTCTTTAACTTCTCCGGCGCCCACGATGTAGGGGATCGACACGTGGCGTTGTTGCCGCGTGGTTGGTGTCACATTTTCCCCTTCTTTTCTTTCACGGAGAGCTCTGCGAATAAACGTCTTTGTAAATAAAACCGTTGGTGCCGATGTCACGGATTATTTTCTCCCTTCCACCGCTGTGGTGACGAACGGTGATTGGATGGTTGGTTATTTCTATTGTAGTTTTCACGTTTATTCAGATTTCTCTATTTTTGCCCGAGAAAGGGTATTTCGAACATTTTTGTACGTGTATGGTTGTTTTTATTTATTTATTTATTTATTTGGACAATACTGCGAACCTTGAAAGGTCCAAGCAGGAGAGGGATGTACACATCCAGAAGACATGCGTATGGATACAAGATCGACACATGAATGTGAGGGTACATAATCAACAGGTAAGTATACAATCATTATACATTGGATGACAGCAAGGGTGAACACTCTGGCAAAACATTCCAATCGGAAACAGTTCTGGGAAAAAATGAATATTTGTATTGGTCTGTACGGGCAAAGAACGGTGTAATACTTCGGCTATGTTTGTGACGAGACGCTCGACTAGGGTTATTAGCTATGTAATCTTGTGGCTGGATTCCCAATTTATTAAAATATAGCCGGTGTAGAAAGTTTAGACGGGCACTTTTACGTCGGTTGGCCAATGGCTCTAGGTGTGCGAGCTCCAACATAGCTGAAGGGGAGTCGCGACGTCTAAAACGTTTATAAATAAAGCGAGCTGCCAATCTCTGAATTTTTTCAAGCTTTTCTTTATTATTGATAGTATGGGGATCCCGTACAATGCTTCCGTATTCCAGGGTGGGTCTTACAATGGATTTGTATGCAATGAGTCTAAGCGATGAGGGGGCATCACCTAATTTATGCTTCAGAAATCCTAACTTCTTTCTCGCGGAGGAACATATGTTATTTATATGTGTTGACCAGTTAAGTCTGGACGTCAAGGTTAACCCCAGGTACTTATGTTCCTCCACTTGTTTAATCTTATAATTGCCAAGACTATACATGAAGTGAGATTTATTCTTATTGGAGATGCACATGTAAACTGTCTTGTCGAGATTTATAATCATATCCCACTTATTGCACCATTCCGTTATTGCATGCAAAGCATGGTTAAGAACGTGCTGGTCAGCGACAGACACTATGTGGCTAAATATGATGCAATCGTCTGCAAACAGCTTAAGGCGTAGAGGGGGCTTGACAATTTGGCCAAGATCATTAATATAAATGTTAAATAGAACCGGTGCCAAGACCGAACCCTGTGGGACGCCAGAAAAAAACATCAAGAAAACGAGAACAGGCACCGTCAATTTCAACATACTGTTTGCGGCCAGTTAGGTATGAAATGACCCAATTGACGACTTGTGATGGAATGCCTAAGTTTTTCATTTTTGTTATTAGTTTCGAGTGTGGAACTCTATCGAACGCTTTGGAGAAGTCTATTAGAACTGCGTCAATCTGTCCGCCCTCGTCAAGTACCTGTGCCATCTCATGGACGGTAACTACTAATTGAGTTGCAGTTGAAAAACCTCTTCGAAAACCGTGCTGTACGTTAGTAGGAAGATTATTGTTGTCAAGAAAATCATTTAGGTGTTTAGCAATTACGTGTTCGAGAACTTTACAAACTGTGCAAGTGAGAGATATGGGTCGGTAATTACAATAATCGGTGACAGAGCCTTTTTTTAAAAATTGGTTTCACTCGGGCAACCAACCATTCAAGTGGGAGGCAAGAAGTTTCAAGAGACTTAGAATACAACTGTACCAAGAATCTAGCTAGGAGCTCTGCATATCTTTTGAGAAATGCGGTGGGAATGTTATCAGGTCCTGCGGATTTTTTAGGATCTAATCGTAAGAGCAGCTCAGTAACACCTTCGACAGTAATATGGATATATTGGTTGCTATCGTTGACGTAAGGCGTATTACCCAGCGTGGCTGGCCTTGAGAATACGCTCTGGAAATAGGAATTGAACGTATCAGCAATTTCTTTTTTATCTGTAACAATGCGATCACCAACAGCTATTTGATCTACGCTTCTTGAGTCCTTGTTTGATAAAAATTGCCAGAATTTGTGAGGGGATTCGGTAGCAAAGCGCCCAAGGGTGGTTGAATAGAAGCGCTCTTTAGCTTCTCGTAGTTTAGATTTCAACTTAGAACTTAGCTTAAAAAGGAGGGCGGCATCCCTATTCTTCCTTTTTCGGTACCGTTTTAGTTTACGTTTTAAACGTATAATTTCTCTCGTTATCCAAGGATTGGCTTTGTTGATTTTTTTCATTTTATCTGGAATAAACTTATTGATGCAATAATTGCAGCATGACTTAAACTTTGCCCATAAGACGTTAACATCGTCATCGTGATATGTCAGTAATGCTTCTTCTAAATGGTGGGCAATGTTTGGGTTATCTGCTGCGTTGTAGTCTTTTACTTTTACAAATTTAGCGTTGTTTAACTTGATTCGGTTTGGAAGCTTGCAGGAAAAATATACGAGCTTGTGGTCCGAGACTCCCTCGTGAATTTCTGTGGTATGATCAGTAAAGCTGGCTGAACACAAAATTAAATCTAGAATGGAGGAAGCAGTGCTAGTCACTCGTGTTGGATATAGTACTGTCTGTGTAAGGTTGTAAGCTAATAAAGTATCTAGAAGGATTTCAGAGTTCTTTGTATCAGTGTCCCCTGATGACATCGAGCACCAATCTATGTGCGGTAAGTTGAAATCTCCCGCAGCAATAATGTTCTGATCCTTATACACTGCCAAATGATCATACAGTTCAAGTAAAAATTCATAGGGGGCTCCCGGCGGCCTATAAATTCCCGCAATAACAATATGGTTTCCTGAAATATTTATTTTACAAAAGACACTTTCGTGGTCAGGGTTAACAGCAGGCAGTGAAACAGATGAAAGGCCCGCCTTCACAAGAATTGCCACACCACCTCCTCGTGTAAGTCTATCTTTGCGATAGCACGTATATGAAGACGGAATCACATAATTATCGGGCAAATCTGGGCAAAGCCAGGTTTCGGAGATGACAGCTATGTGCGGGTCATATGTTAACAACACGTGTTCCAGTTCGCCTTGTTTATTGCATAAGCTTCGCACATTAAGGGAAATGAGCCTCAATGTTTTCGGTTGTTGCTTTGTAGAATCCGGAAGTCATTCGTTCGCCTTTTTCGTGTTTTTCGGTTTAGTGCTCAGTTCTCGCTTTTTACCTTTGCGCACGAGCACCCGGCAATCTTTTGCTTCGTCCCACGCATAAATGTCGTTGTTAATATGTAGTTTATCATGAACCAGTTTTATCTTATTGTCGGCCTTGTTATCAGAACGTACGGATTGCCAAAGTTTTTTCCTTATGTGCTGCGTTGCCTGGGAGTAGTCATGTGACACGGAAACTTCGCTGCCTTTTAGTTTGAAACAGTTGTTTAGTATGGCTATTTTTTCGTTGTAATTGTACAACCAGAGTATGATTGGCCGGGGTTTATCATTTCGGGGTTTACCAATTCGGTGAATGCGTTCGAGAGAGGTGACAGCGACTTTTAGTTCATCATTGCAAACCCGTCGGACAACTAAGTCTTCAAGGACTTCTCTGGTTTCTTCTGGGCCTTCTGGTATGCCATAGACTACTAAGTTATTCCGTCGTGACCTATCTTCATATTCATTAAGCCTCTTGCCTTGAATTGCGACAGTTTTTTCTAGTTGTTCAATGGTGTGCTGAAGGGTATGAATTTTTTCTTTATTTGCTTTTGACAGCTCCAGAACTTCATCAAGGTTTGAACTAATACGGGTCAGAGTTTCATCGCGCTTGTTCGCGGCAGTCTTTATCTCTTTTAGTTCCTCAAGAATAGCACTTAACACATCTTTATGCTCATTGAGGTCAACAGCGGACCGGGTCTGGGGACCGGGATTCGTCTCGACGTCCCCGCACAATACGAGAAGTAGCACAGACCAACAATCAGCAACTATACAGAAACAACGCCGAGGGCACGGCAGCACTACTAATCCATGGTAACTAGAACATTTTCCTAAGGAAGTATCATAAAAACTAACCTGCACGATCAGCCATGCGCAGTCAGACATGCTCGAGGCGATGCCGCCGTGCCCTCTGATGCAGTAAACGATGTCCACTGGCTTTATAGCAGGAAGCGGCGACGTCACCGGGCTGGGCAGCCAATGGGGCGTCAGGGCGGTGATCGGGCTGATATTTTGATGAGGCGGTGGCACCGAAGTGCTCCACGTGTTAGGCGAGTCTTCGTTCCAAGGCGGTTGTCCAGGATCAGCCAGCAGAGCTGGCCCTTGCGTTGAGCAGACAAGAAGAACCTGCACGATCAGCCATGCGCAGTCAGACATGCTCGAGGCGATGCCGCCGTGCCCTCTGATGCAGTAAACGATGTCCACTGGCTTTATAGCAGGAAGCGGCGACGTCACCGGGCTGGGCAGCCAATGGGGCGTCAGGGCGGTGATCGGGCTGATATTTTGATGAGGCGGTGGCACCGAAGTGCTCCACGTGTTAGGCGAGTCTTCGTTCCAAGGCGGTTGTCCAGGATCAGCCAGCAGAGCTGGCCCTTGCGTTGAGCAGACAAGAAGAACCTGCACGATCAGCCATGCGCAGTCAGACATGCTCGAGGCGATGCCGCCGTGCCCTCTGATGCAGTAAACGATGTCCACTGGCTTTATAGCAGGAAGCGGCGACGTCACCGGGTAGCTTGCAGTAACTGATCAGGGAGGCTGATGGGATTAGCTAAAGCTCGCCTCACCCACAGCTGGCAAGCGCGACAAAGCTTAGCGAGGGGGAGGGGGTCATGAGAAGGCATGAAGATAGCATAGGAAGATGAAAAGAGAGGATCTCTTGCGCAATGAAGCGCTGCTAAAGTTTAGAAGCGTAGCAGTTTGGGCTAGTTTGTATGACATGACGATAGATATAGCGCGAGAACAGAGTGACGACAATGAGGACACGTCGCTCACAAATAGCCAGGCCTGCCTCATAAAGCACCTTTCGCCAAGCTGCGTCTAAACCTTTCTCGACGTACAACACCTCTATTTTAGGTGGTGGAGGAGCCGGGGTTCCCATCAACCTGGAACATCGCAATCGGACGCTACTCTCACCGTTCACCATGACTGCTCCTGGTCCTTCTCAAGCTGCCCCATCAATGACAGTTGTCTGTACTGACGTGCCTCGGCAACGCGACCCACCATTTTTTTGTGGCAACGACGAAGAAGACGTCGAGGACTGGCTCGTCGAGTACGAAATCGTAAGCGCTTCCAACAAATGGAACGCCTGCGACCAGCTCACGAACGTGCGTTTTTACCTCGATGATGTGGCCAGCCTCTGGTTCAAGAACCACGAAGGCGAAATCACCAACTGGTCCGCCTTCAAGACCACCATCACCGCGGTCTTCAGTCGTCTCGCCATGCGCCGGCTTCGCGCGGAACAGCGTCTACGCAGTCGAGTCCAGCGCAGGGACGAGACATTTACAAGTTACATTGAAGATTTCTTGTCTCTTTGCAAGTGCGTCGATGCATCTCTAACCGAACACGACAAAATCAAGCACATCATCAAAGGAGTATACGACAATACCTTCCAGGTGCTCGTCGCTAGGAACCCACAGACTATCATCGACGTTGTCCAGCTCTGTCAGCAGTACGACGAGTTGCGTAAGCAGCATGTCTCGACACGCAGGGCCACCGACGATACAGATGTAGTTTTCTCCCTCGTGTACGGCGTCGCTGCTGATCACACCGTCTTACTGCCCCACATCAAACAATTCATTCGTGAAAAAGTTGCGCGTCAACTTTCTCTTGTGGCCGAAGCATCCGAGCGAGTGACCTCGTTAGACCCACGCCCCGCCGCGGTGGTCTAGTGGCTAAGGTACTCGGCTGCTGACCCGCAGGTCGCGGGTTCGATTCCCGGCTGCGGCGGCTGCATCTCCGATGGAGGCGGTAATGTTGTAGGCCCGTGTACTCAGATTTTGGTGCACGTTAAAGAACCCCAGGTGGTCAAAATTTCCGGAGCCCTCCACTACGGCGTCTCTCATAATCAAATGGTGGTCTTGGGACGCTAAACCCCACATATCAATCAATCAAATCAATCGTTAGACCCACGTCTACGCCAGGTCATTGAGACAGAGGTCACGCAGGCACTGCCTTCATCGCCATCTGTTCCTACGCCACTGACCTACGCTGCCGTCGTTGCTAGACCCCCAGCCCCACCTGTTTCTGGCGCATACTGGGGCACCAGGTCCTCCTACCCTACGACGCTGCCTACATACGCAGCACCCCATCCTACTTCGCTTCCTGCACTTTCTGTCGTTAACCCATGGCGCACCTTTGATAATCGACCCATTTGTTTTGCATGCGGTTTTGTGAGACATATAGCACGCTACTGTCGCCATCGCAACTTTCAGCCTCCGGACTATGGGAATTCTACAAATTACCAAGCTGCGCAGAATTCCCACCGACCATCTTCCCCTATCACCGACTCGTTGTCCCCACGACGCCCTGTCGACTCTCGCCGGTCATTACCGCCCCGCCGCCGATCTGTATTCCCGATGCTTCGGCGCGCGAGCCCCGCTCGAGAGGAAAACTGACAGCCGCAGTTCCGGAGGCAAGAACTGCATTGTCGTCGAACTCTCTAAGACCTCCTCTTTGTCCACCCAACGAAATTAATGTGCCGATAGAAGGTGTTGCTAAACGTTCACTTGTTGACACAGGTGCCGTCTTTTATGTAATTAGTAAAAAACTGTGTCGCCATTTGATAAAAGTTACAACATCCCTTACGAATCTTGCTCTGCGTACAGCCACCTCCCATTTCATCGCGCCGACGGCTCAGTGCACAGCACGTGTTCTTATTCACGATGTTTGATACGCCGTCAACTTTGTTGTTCTTCCACGTTCATGTTACGACGTCATACTAGGATGGGATTTCCTTGCTACCCACCAGGCCCTCGTCGACTACGCTCGTGCTGAACTCACGTTGACGAATACGTGCCTTGATGTCGACCACCACAGTCCCTCGGAAGTTTTTGCCGCAGCGTTTAACGTAGGGCTGTCGGGCGCTCGGCCCGATCGTTGGGTGGGCGATGGCGAAGGAGGCTAGGAAACTCACGAGCGAGAGTGAGCTGGTCCAATGCGAAGAATACAAGCGCTGGTGCTACTTAGATGAGACAGCTTACACGAGTTTGGCCGACACGCAGAAGGCGAGCTTCGTGTGCAGGCTGTGCCAGGCACTGAAGGCGGCCTTTCAGCGCGCACGGAGGCTAGCGAGGGGCTTCAAGGGGAACTTAGGGCGGAAAGGGAGCAGAGGATAGACCTCCAAAAACTGCTCGGAGCGTCGCGTGAGCGGAAGGAGGCTACCACCAGCCTATTAGAGCAAATGAAGGGCGACCTTCGAAAAGAACGGGAAGGGTGGACCGAGCTCGAGCATCGGGTAAAGGAGCTAATGGCGCTTTGCCGCGGCCCCGAGCGGTGTGAGACGGAAGGCGTGGGTAGCGGAGAAGGCGACAGGCGAGAAGGAACAGACGAGAAGCGAGGTCAGAGGGCCGCAGTGTTTGGCTACAGCATGGAAGCTCCGAGAACATACAGCTCGGTGGCGCGGCAGTCTTCGAGCAGGGCAGAAACACAGGACAGACGGCAGATAGAGAAACAGGTGAAGCAAACATGGGCGCCATCACAAACAGGAAGCCAGCGATTGTAGCGTAGAAGGGTCCTGGTTGTGGCGGACTCTAACGTGGCCAGGGTTAGGGATGGCGTCTTCAAGACAGTGAAGGAATATGGGAGAGTCAAGGTGAAAGCCCAGTCAGGGAAGAGCATGGTGGATGCACTGGCCAAAGCTCGAGAGGTTGTAGAGAACTGCATGGAGGGCGAAAAACTCGTCATTATTCATGCTGGGCTCAATGATGTGTTGAAGGGCATGGATCGAAACGTTCAGAGACAGTTAGAGGATGGGATTCGTAAGCTCCGAGAAGCCTCTGGGAGTGTGCATGTGACCATATGCACCGTCCCAGAGGTTTGGGCAGTCTCGTGGGATTGAAAGAAAGGTAGTGGAGGCCAACTGTGTGATCAAGGGTATGAGCCGGCAACTCGGATACAGCGTAATGGAAGTTAACCAAGACGTGTACGAGCCCGGCGCTCGCCTCTTTGCACAAGATGCCATTCACTACAGGGGTGCAACGGGCAGGAAGGTCGGTAATAGAATGGGTCGTCAAGCCACAGCTTTTTTAGGGGGACCCAGAGCCCTGAGGCCAACGGTGTAGCCAAAGAAGGCTTTGAAGGGGCACAAATATTCGAGCCACACGGAGTCAGTGGGAGAAGAAATCGACGTAAGCACAAGGGCCGAGCTAAGTCAGACGTAGGCTATATTAACATGCAGGGAGGCAGGAGTAGGTTACCGTGGGAAGAAATAGAAGAGCAGTTGAGGCAGGAGGAGCTGATAGTATATGGGGTTGTGGAGACACATCTTCGGGACATGCAGCAACCACCTTGCAATCCGGGATACGTATGAGAATATTGCAATAGAACAGAATGCAGCAAAAAGGGGGTGGAATTGGTGCATTCATACATAAGAGCATGGGTTGGCAAAGAATCAAGCAGCGATGCATGGAACATTCATGGTTAAGAGGCAAAGTAGCTGGGCGGATGACACTTCTTGGTTTGGTGTACTTGTGGATGGGAGCAAATGCCAGAGAGGAAAACCAGGCAATGGTGGAGTGTATATCAAATGACATTGAGGAATTAGGTGGAGAGTGCGAGATAATTATACTAGCAAATATGAATGTGCACATAGAAGATATAGATATACTGACTAAAAAGGCAAAATGATCATGGATATGTGTGAAAGGCATGATTTGATCATTTGCAACAGTACTGAGAAGTGTGAAGGGCAAAAAACATGGAAGGTAGGAAGGCTGCAGTCAACGATAGATTACGCACTAATGTCACATAGGATGTATGATAAGCTCAGGGCAATTCACATAGAAGAAGGTGGCACCAGAATTCTGGGTAGCGATCACAAACGTATCAACCTAGGTTTTGGAAAAGCAGCGAAAGTGGTAAAGAGACAAGCTGACCAACTAAAGGAAAATTTTTATTCAGAAAACAAATAGAAATCACTAATAAACAAATTGAGGAAGTAATCACTGAGGATAATGAAACAGTGTGGACATACAAAAAACTAATTAGACTGTTTGGGCTAGAGTTTGCTAGGGCACGTGACAAGTCACCCCGGAGAAGAAGACACAAGACCAAGAGTTGGTGGGATGAGGAAGTTAAGAGAGCCATCGCAAAACGTCAGGAAGCCTCTAGAGAACACAGACATGCTAAGCAGTGGGGTGAACTGAAAGACGATGTTGAAAAAAAAAATGTGACATCTTTCTAAGCTCTAGAAGAGAAGCATCCCTCCTGATCAATGAAAAGATTAGAAGAAAAGATGCTCAGTGGCTGGCAAAAGTACATAAAAGGGACAGAAAGGCAGCTGTGAAATTTTAGAAAAATCCAAACTCTAAGAAAGGAAACAAGCCTAGAGCAGAGGTTTATAACTACAGCTCAAGGTTCTAGGCTAGAATTCACCTAACAACCGCGTAATCATCGTCATAACTCACCATGAACAACAAGTGTGCTAACGTTCTGAAGAAAATCTATTTCTTTTTGTGATAGCGCAATCGAAGGCCTGCTGACACATGCACTGCCCTGAACACATGCACTGAAATTTATGAGGCTGCAGAAATAGAAAGGCTGAGCAGTGCATGTGTCAGCAGGCCTTCGATTACGCTATCACAAAAGAAATAGATTTTCTTCAGAACGTTAGCACACGTGTTGTTCATGGTGCGTTATGATGATGATAACGCGGTTGTTAGGTGAATTCTGTTTTCTTTGTTTTGTATTTTTCTCTTTTTTGTTAGATACTGCCCAAGTATATATTGTGCGGTTCTAGCAAATAAATATTGTTGTAAGTCAGTGCCGCTGTCTGTCTCGTTCTTTTGTTGTCTCTCGTTATTGGCGCTGTTTTTTATGTGAAACAAAAAAAAGCTACTGTAGTAGCAGCAATGTTCAGAGTTTAAACCACTATGGTGTCTACTACATACATTACCCCTGTTCACACCACTATTTCATGAATAACAAAAGCAGACGGTATTTCTGGACAAGAACAGATCGCATGCAGAACAAGCAGCAGGATGCTACGAAGACCTATTGCTATAGTAGACAAGAGCTCAACGTTAAACACACTATACTCCGACTGCAAAAGAAATCGTAGAATAGCATAAAAAATTTCGTTTAATTAGTGCCATGGTGTGGATGTTACAATTTTTGTAACTACTAACAGCATGGAGAGTTATATGGGGTGAAGAAAAGAATTTTGCATTATAATATGAAATCTTACGCAAGACAGAGCATACTGTAGACTCCTTCAAAGGCTTACGTGCGGCAAGGAACATATTGTAACGGCACCTTTGGAGCGAAAAACAGGAGCTGTGAGATAAGAGGATCAGGACTTCGTTGTCGTTTCCGTAGCCAGCTCTCTGTCACTTCGCGTTACAGAGTGCTGTATGGGTACACGTCGCCTTATTCATAACATCATGGATGAAGTATTAGCCTGATGAAGACAAAAAATAATGCATCAACACAAATAGTGAGCATTAAATTAAGAAGCGAAGCTTGCATTTATAGTTTTTAAGATCCTATAAACACTACATGGCAGTTGTATATCCTATTATGGCAGGAGCTGACATGAAGATGGGGGCTTGAATGAGTGTCATATCGCTAAATCAAGTGTGTTGTTCAAACCGATGTTTGAATAAGACAATTTGTCTGAGTTGTGGCAGCAACCTTGATGCAGTTTGCTGCCTCGGTAAAGAAAAGTTTTGTTGTCGAATAACAAGCTCTAACAATCGTTCAATGATTTTTTTCATCAGGTATACATCTCAGCGCATCCATTACAAATCCTCAACTTTAATAAATGCTTCTATTCTAATAATACAGGGTGGAAAGCTTAAGCTGCAGAGGACAACGCATTTAGCAAGAATCTGGCTGCTCAACAGTTTTATAACGCTATGTCCATGAGGCTAAAAATGAGTGATTCGACAAGAGGACATCCATTTACGAGAGCAGCAAATCGTATCAAAACTACCGCCACGACTTAGAAAAACAATTTTTGTTCCAACATTCACAACAATCTAATCTTTAAAAATCTTGATTAATTCCAGAAACAAACTTTCTTTACAGAATTGACCCTCATTCAAGCCCTCTCCTCCTATCATCTTCTCAACATCTGCCATAATAAGGCAACTGTCATGTAGTGTTCACTCTTTGCGTTTATGCTTTAATGACTTTTTTATCAGCCAAAGAACCCAAGGTAGAAATGTATGAAGGCGTCTTCAATTTTCAGAGTCAAAAGTATTTTTAACTCTTAGTAAATGCCCTTAAAACAAGCAATGTAATTTTATTCTACAAGAAAGAACCACTCTTGTAAAAAATATACAAAAAACACTGCACTTTGCCATGTTTGATTTGATTGATATGCGTAGTTTAACGTCCGAAAACCACCATATGATTATGAGAGACGCTGTAGTGGAGGGCTCCGGAAATTTCGACCAGCTGGGGTTCTTTAACGGGCACTCAAATCTGAGCACACAGGCCTACAACATTTCCGCCTCCATCAGAAATGCAGCCGCCGCAGCCGGTACCCAATCCCGTGACCTGCGGGTCAGCAGCCGAGTACCATTCTGCCATGTTTCCTCACGAACAACATTAGCATGAATTAAAAAAATATTTCGATACCATAGCCATAAAGTTTAGCTGACAAAAAAAACAAAGACTGTTGTAAAAGCACGAAGCAACAACCATGTGCCAGTTGTTTTTCTCCCATAACTCAATTTCTGAGCACATGGTTTGAAGGCCTCTGCTTAATAGAAAGTTTTTCCCCCAAAATAATGCTGCAACAACTACTTTCCATATTGAGGCACCAAAGCATCAGTTTTGGAAAATATTGCAAATGGTACAAAAACAACTTCACAGACTAACATGACAAGACTATGAACTCGCAAATACTTACAGGTTAATGTACAGTCACTGTTTCAGAGGCCGCCCACTGCTTTCTGTCCCTCTTTGGGCCAGTTTTTGTAGAATGTCTGCCGAGAAAACAAAAAAAAACATTAGAAACGATTCACTTTTTCTAGCATGCCCCATGTAACACAACTTGACTTTTTCGGCCTCATGAGGTATCAGTCTCGAAAACATGCTAACAGCTGCTGCTTTATGTATGTATATCTCATACCCCTTAGCAGGCTCCAAAATATAGCCCAATCATTGTACAGCAAGAAAAAAAACAGAAATAACATTTTACACTAGACATAAATTTAACTTCGTAATACTCACTCAATAAACTATATTCTTTACGCATGATATGCATACATGTTGAAAAGACTCGGCATGCAAACATGGCCGCAGGTGAGTCAGGACACTTCAAATGCCAACTAACAATGAGAAGCCAGACTAACGGAACATATAAGACAGTTAACCAGAGGCCCATCATTAAACCTATCTTTATATCACGACGTAAATGCATGCCGAAATTCGAATCATGCAGTTTTGTACAAGCACTGAAATGAAGAAATGCATGTAATGGTTGAGGCTTGGCATAACGACATGTAGTAGTGCATGTGTGAGCCAACCATCGAATAGCTGAAGGAAGAAATGAAATGCTGAGCAGTTATCTCTCACATACACCAACAGGCAAGCCGTCTTGATCGATATCTCCACTTGCGTTGTTTCGTTTTTAGCTTAATGGCAACTTTTCCAGTTGGTGTTTGCGGTGTCTTTACTCTATAGAGTCCATGTTTGCATGCCCTGCCTTTTCAACCTACTGAGCAGCTCATATCTCCTATTTGAAATATGTATACAATCTAGAACTACCACTTTGTTCACTTGATGTAACAATAATAATGAGGCTCTGAATATGAATGTCCAATTAAAAGCCACTAAGTCCTTTAACACTTTTGCCTCCTTCAAAATTCCAACTGCTGCCCTAAAGATCAAATCCACTCAGTGCGGGGGTTGTTCACATGGTAGCATAGCTGTAAGCAACGTAAGATAATTTTTAGCACTATGAGAAGAGCTCTAAGTAAAAGCAAGACACGCAACTAGCAAGGAGCCACACATTATCTGGCCTAGAATCTATTTCTGATAACCTAGAATGCTGTGGCGCAGGCCATGCACCTCGGCAGCTGTTCAGCTTTTCTTTGTGAACTAAAGCTCAGTAGAGTCAATATTGATATCTACTGATTGCTCAGAAAACAGCAGTTAGGTAGCTAAAAAGTAAAAGCCAAAAGACCGAAAAAAGCTCCACGACTAATAAAATATTAAACACTTAATGATGCAAGTACACCCAAAACACCGTTTTAGATGCGCTGGCTGAATAGGTATTAGATAAACAAAGCAACAAAGCAATGACCTGCCAGCTATGTAGCGTGAAAGGGGAAAAAGGAGGTGGCTCTAGTGCTATGAAAAATCCATGAAAGTACTATCAACAGGAAAAGCTTGGTAGATGTTGAATCCACAAAAGATGCGAGTTTCCGCTACGTCGGTACTTAACGCTTGTAATTAGACGGGTGACTGCATAGTTCATTATGCGAAGTGCAGTATGAAATATTTCCTTCAAAATTACATTCTTAGACAACTGAGAATTCAGATTTATCGAACAATTAGTGTCCCGCAAACTTTTGCTGTTGATTGTACATATTGAACATACAGAATGTTTCGTATACTGAACACATGAATACTGACAGAAGCTGCAGACTATTTCACAGATGAGCATTCCAAGTATAAATCAACAAAGCCATGCAGTGCATAAATGACCATTCATAACTGAAATGTAAAAAGCTACTAAACAACCCCACCGTCTGAAATGTCTGATAACTGCCAAATTGTAAAATGTGAGCACAATGCCACAAATTTTGTGTTCACATGATGAAATGATGAAGTCACAGTCAAAAAACACACATTGTAGCTATTTCAGTTTCTCACTCGGCTTCTCTATCGTTCTCATCATGAAGAGGGGTACGCATACGTTACCATCATAACTACAGTCACATGGCAACAAAGCATGACATCAGTGATTGTGCATACAACATGCAGCCATCATCTAAGAAAGGCCTTGTTGATGTGCCGCTGTGCTAGATCGGCATGGTGAGGAAGTACTGTGCAAGGCATATGTGAGATAAATATGCAGCACGCCTCACAAACGACTGAACCTATAAGGCGTATATTTAGAGCCAAAACACTATTTCACCTTGCAGAAAGATCCAACCAATCGTCAGTGCAAAATCGCATCAATTGCTAGCGAAGAGTATACACTGGTCAGGCAATGAAGGGGTCACCATAATTGCTTTTCGAAATAACATTTCTGTGATACTCACAAAATGCCATTGGTGCAGCGCTCTGTATGATTTAGCAAGATCGTCTGGACGGTAATGAAAAAAGACAGAGCCTAAGCTGCCTAATGGCACTTCGAGAGAATGTAAAACACACTGTGCAGAGAATTACTTTCACGGACATATCCCTATAAGCTAAAAAAAGGCACTTAACATGCTAACTCTATGCGATAAAGGAAAGTCTCCCACCTTTGCAAAAACTTTACTGTGTTGGCTGCACTGTCTGCGTAGGCCAGAAGCAGCCGGCCCGTGGCTCTCAGGCGTCTGATCGGTTCGTTGAAAAGAACTTGTGGCTCACATCCTTGTAGCACTGCTTTGGGAGGTGCTTCCTGCGATAACAAAAGTAGCACAAACAATTATGCTCTGAACACTCACATGAAATCCACAATGGTATCTTTAAAAAAAAACAGCTATAGACTGAACCACAGCAGTATTCTGTTCTGTTATAATGGAGCACCTTATTGGTTTCCCTGGCCTGGTTCTTGTTTTCACCCATGAGACGATTGAGCAGAAGTTATGCTTTAGTTGGGGGGAGGAAGCGGAAGCGGTCGAAAAAGCATGAATTTAACATACAATAAAAAAAATAGAATAATTTTGCATGACATAAGAAACTTTAATTCTTGTAATTTCCACCACCAAGAAATGAGTGCGCAAGCTGTGACATTAGGGTGTCACAAAGTAATGGAGTTTCTTGAACATGCAATATACAGGTAAGTCTGCTATTTAAATTATCTGTACTACTGACTCTGTAGCTACAAGTGCCTGCTGAATCTACACGAGGCCAGTTAGCAAACCTGTGTAATGAT